>JBAJNP010002803.1:0-44767 GCA_036877545.1 Yasuhikotakia modesta | reverse complement strand
AGGTTGACTTTTTTTGTATTAAAAACATTTTTCTTTTATTGGTCGGATGAAATATGCTAATTTTTTGAGATAGGAATTTTGGGTTTTCATGAGCTGTATGCCAGTATCATCAATATTAAAACAATAAAAAGGCTTGAACTACTTCAGTTGTGTGTAATGAATCTAAAATATATGAAAGTCTAATGTTTATCAGTACATTACAGAAAATAATGAACTTTATCACAATATGCTAATTTTCTGAAAAGGACCTGTATAACAAGGAACGGATGCACTGGGACATCATACACATACAGTAAATTATGAATACTTGCGTCACTCTGTGTTTTGTTTAGCAAGACCCTTATGATGTATTGGTCAATAGTGGCAGACTTTTAGATGTGTCTTTAGAACCATGTCCTTGTATACTTGACACACCTACTAAACAATCCTCTCTCGTTTTTCATCTTTTCATGAAGGCACCTGCCCTATACAATTTTTTGTTACCACTGTCCCATCATGCAGTGAGGGCTACCCCCTACCACCTCCATTTATGACTTTGACTGTGAGGATCATCACTGAACTGTGAACACACCACAAACACATTTTCTATTTCCACTTCTTCATTCTCTCATAAGAGACAACATGGCCTTCTGGGACTTTAGATCCCCCACATGTTCTGAATGAGTCAAGAAAAACAAATCTTTTGAGACTCACTTGAGCACGACAGGCTTTTGTAAAGGTTCAAGAACCAAGCAATGCCATCTTAGAATTAAATTAAATCCCACCTCCTACTGCCCATCTCGGTGCCTATATCCTTTTTCCAGGCCCAGGACTGAGGACAAAGTTCAGACATTTGGCAGCATTGGCCTCTTGAGCAAAATGTAAAACTGAAAATTAGTCCTTTCTTATGAGCCAAGAAAAAGAACTTACAGAACTAGCTTAAATGATTTATACTTGTGTTGCCTAACCAGTGGTGAAGGCGTTTGATTATCCAGTCCTGTCTAACAGTCCTGGAGTCAAAAAGTACCCTGTTTTGTTTGATAATTTAATCCTTTACAGTAATTCAAAAGTAGAAAAGCTAATCCAAAATTAAGAAACCAATGGAAGAAGATAAAGTGAAAGACCACAGGGCATTTTCAAACATGGGAGAGATTTTATGCCTGACATGCATGGACATTGCTCCATGCAAAGTATGACAGTCCCACACTGTAACACATTGTTGTGTGTGTTAGTGATATTGATGTTTATATTGAATAATTTCAATCTTGCCACATTTTGCTGATCCTAATACTTGATGAATGAGTGAATGTGGATTTGAGTATTTGCATATTTGTGTGTGTGTGACTCGGAAAAAGATGAGAGAGATGAAATCTCATCTTGGAATCATGATTTATATTTGCATGTTGTTTTTGCATAACAAAATGATTATGTCCCCAATTGCTACAAAAATACAGAAATATGTACATTAATGAATATAATGTAACAATTCATATAATGACATCTTATATCTATTCAAGTATTTTTATCTGCTCCTGGACTTGGTAAATTTTGACAACTTTTTAGTAGTATTTTTTTAGGCATCCAGATATTTATATACTGGTATAATTGTGGGAATGTCATATTATATATGAATGTGTCAGATAATTGACTTACTAACATTGTTTGTGTTACACATACTATTTGGAAGTCCAGTTTTGCCCTTTGGGAAAAATATTTGTAAAATTGTTAGCAGATTTTGTACTGACGTTTTTACTCATTGGGCACCAGCAATGCTGTGTGTTAGAGAGAGATGAATGTATCTAGTATAAGTTTACTTGTATGTGTGCATAGGGGTCAGGTGAGGTCACTGTCTCAGTGAGTGAGTCCTGTCTTAATATTTAGAGAGAGAGAGTGAGATGGACATCATAGGGTGCAGAGGAATGTAGAATAAACATTTGCCCAGAGAAGACAATGGAAAAAGAATTTAAACAGAGAGTTTTACCAGCGATGGTGAAAGTTGATAGTATGTTAACCCACTGATCTGTGTCTCATATGGAAGTTAAAAATAACCTGTATGTTTATATGCTGATGGTGGAAGTTATGTTAATATGTGTGTGTGGGTTTGCAAATAAGTCAGATAAGAACAGTGGCGGGACTGAAATGTTTGCATAGTGTCTGAGTTTATATCAGACTGATCATGGAAATATGGTGACCTGTGAACTGATCTCCATCTCTTTAGGATATAATCTCAACATAAAGATCAACAATCTTCCACTGGTCTGATCAAAGCTGTGTATGTGTTTGATGTGGACAGTGTGCTTGTTGAGGCGGCAAAACACTAATCCAACAGTAAATGTGAAACATTTTGTTAACGTGTACAATCTTACAATAATAGGGCTAAAAAAGTCACATTATTATAGCTAAGAAAGGTTATAAGTGGTTTTAAGGTAAACTTTTTAAGGTAAACCAATGTTGTGGATGTTAAAATCTTTGCATTTTGTTTAAATGTATTTGAAAAACTGTTTATTGTTTTGCAAGGTAGGGCTGCAGAAAGTGACAGATGCAGAAGTTTAATTGCTTTACTTAGTTTCAGTTAAAGTAAAAAAATGTAAACGATTTAAAAAAATGTGTAGATCTTTGTGTGTGGCTAAAAACAAGCATGGATTCAAACAAGATAAATGAATTGCTGAAACAAAATGTTTAGACAAAACAGCCAAAAAGTGTGAGAAAGGCAGGGAGTGAAAGTGAAGTGAGAGCGCAGAAGAAGATGGAGTGATGGTGGAAGAGAGGAGAGACAGCGAGCGCACGTTCTCTCCTTTGATGAAGATGGATTGCGGCCCACCCTCCTTCTTTCTGTGCTACTGGGAGGTTATTGATGGTCCTTAGGAGTCAAAGGTTACAGTAACAAAACTTTGGCGTCCTCTGAGCTTTCTGTGTGCAAGGTGTTTGGGGGTTCTGGGAGGGGTTTAGGGTTTTTAATTTGAACGCTGACAGCGACACACACCCTTGTTCTTACACAAGTCTAAAGGGGCCAATCCATCTTTGCTGTGAAGCACAGAGGGTGTGCTTGATTGACAACTTATTGTCACATGGAGATGCTAATAGCACTGGCCTGCACAAAGGCAGTGCGTAGTGGGGGTCATAATTTAGCCATCCATCTCCATCCACCTTACCATTCAATCTCTGTCTTTTACTGTCTTCTGCACAGCTCCTAGTGAAACACTGTTTGCATAGTGAATCAGTCATCTACAATATAACCATTAATAATGGCTCATCCAGTCAGAGGAAAACTATTGCAGTTTTAATTTGTGCGGCTCGCTTGTGATTTGTGCTCCAGCTGTTTTGCATACGGTCATTTATCCAGGCCCTGGGACTTGATTTTATCAGTATCATTTCTTTGTTTTTTTGTTCAACAACACTAATTTCCTTAGAAAATGATCTCTGTCATTCGTAACAATTCCGTTTGTAACATTTAAGATGAGTGACTCAGTACCTTCACTTTTAAGACATTAAACAAAGCAGGGAGTGAAGTGTAAGGGTTGTGTTCTGACACTAATAAAAGTGTACTGGAAAACCTAAACCACATTTCATTCATCAGCTAAATGCATCCTCTGCAAGAGAAAATGGACCAGATATTTACTGTAGATTCTTGCCTCTGCTGGACAGAGTTGGACTGAATGACTGCTCTGGAATGTAGTTGCTGGGAATGTGGTTAGATTAGATTTGGACCCCATTGGTTTTCAGATTCTTTTGGCTCCTGTTACTTTCCAAGTGCTGATATCTCTATTTTAGATACTTACCCTGAAATCAAATCCTCCCCTCTAATAAATAATGTAATTTACGGATTCAAGAGTGATTTTGATTCAGAGATTTTATGCCAATACTGAGGGGTAAAATGTCAAAACTGACCTGTAAGGTGATTTACCATGAAGGCGTCTTTTTACAACTCTTCATGAATAAAATGACTCCACGTTTTTCAAACCAGAATAGTACAAATATAAATATTATTCCCCCTTTTCAGCTTGGCTTTCCCATCTTAATTTTGCATTCACAGTTTAAGTGAACCAAGGTTGGACTTTGTTTGTGTGTGTGTGAACATGAAAAAATGTAATCTGGGCTTTTATATATATAAAAGTCCAGATTACATTTTTTTATTTAATTTGTTTATGGTGTGAAATGTAACCTGGATTTAATGACAGGTCTGGGCCTGCAGTACCTGCTGATATAAGGACAATTGCTGTTCTGAACAAAAGAAGCTCTCTGGATGGTTCACATGGTGGGGCATAGTGCTGGTAATGTGTTACCCAAATAAGACGTGTTTCTGCATGAACATCCTGGTGGAAATCAGATTACGAAGGTGTGTCTTCTGAATTATTCACTTCTCCGGAACTGTATGTGTGTCAGTAAAATGACTGGCTTTCTGTTTCACCAACAGATGTTTGAGAGGAAGGTGATTTAAAGAGAGACCAAAGCAAACGCATGTTAATTAAATTAAGTGAAACAAACAATGACGAAATTTGTTCAATATTTGTTCTGACATCTTGTCAATAACAAATATTTACTTGTGTTGTTATTCAACTATTAACCATTATTAAGCAGTAATTACATTGTAATAAACATCACAGATTAATGACACTGGTATGAGACTAGAGTGACTTTAGTTTATTTGTTCCTCTCTCAGATAACCTACTACTGAACCTTGCACTCACATGGCACATCTGAAAGGCTTTCTCACAAGAACATACAGTCAGTTCACCCTCATCTGTTTCTTCTCTCATCCATCTGTTTTGAGGAATGGCAATGTGCTTGTCATTGGGTAGCAGGTCACAAATGTTTTGGGTTTCCTGAAGTGTGGAGCTATGCAGAATTTCATTATTTTGCCACAGATCTTGTGAAAGAAGTGTTAATATAAATGCATAATTCTCAAAAACTGGGAAATATGCTGAAAAACATGCATTCAGAAGAAGTTGTTTTAATTCTAAATGTTTTGTGGCTTCCATGCTGACAAAATATTAAAGTTACAGTGCAAATGATCAATTTGTTTTTACACAGATACAGGCGTACACTCCACATCTGTAATTTTAAGTTACATGTAAAGCAGGTTCTGTGAAAACAATTTATCATCATTCTTACTGATAATAATCATCAAACCAATTTCACACTGAATTTAGTAACTTTTATTTTTATTTTAAAAATACTTGAAGTCTGTTTCAGATGTTAGACGTCTACTAAGCAAGACATTTGTGTTTGTTGTTATTTTGTCTCTTATTTAATTCTGTCAAATAAAAATATGAAATCTATTTCTAGTCTCCTCTTTCTTACATATATGTTTATAAGACTTGACCTTGTCTTCCAATTCCCATTGAGTCAACACCCCTTTACCCCTTTAAATTTCTCATACTGTCTTGGAAGCACTCAGAAGGTGGGCATGTAAACCTGTATAAGAAACGTAACAATTAAACTGTTAAATAAACCACACTTGCCACACCTGGTATTTCCTGAAAGGACATAAACATTATATAAAGGATAAAATACTATTTTAGCACCTTTTGTGTTTATATTTTTTCACGATACATCTGCCTGAAGGTTAAACATTTCTTTAAAAAGTTAATCAGCAAAAAACTCTAAACAAACTTCCACAGCTACCTTTTACCATCTTTGATGAGCTTTAAATACATACACATTTAATGTTCTGTTTAAAAGGCAAAGAACAAAGCAATTTGAAAGCCCCAAAACAGGGTAAGGGTGACAGGAGGACATGAGAAAAAGTTGACAGTGTTAATCGGAAACACAGTTTCTGCATCTTGTTTTTCAATTGACCCCAGATGGACCTAGAGGCAACCTTGGTTTGGAACTATAGTTGGGCACACACATGTCCGTTTGAACTGCTTGGCTATTGCCTCTTGACTTGTGATGCTGTAGTTGTTACAAACATGTTCTAATAATTTTAATCCCCAGTGATTTTCGGTCACAAGATATTCATGTGCAGTTCCTGTTATTTATGGAGTTTTGAGCCGTGTGTTTTGATCTTTGGTTTTATGCCTGGTGTCGTGTGTTCAGTCTATTTATGCCAAAACACTGAAAATAAATCGTTAAACTCTGTGTTGAGTTAATCATGGATAAATGTGTTTTAAACTTTGATTTTCTCATATCTTCTTACAACCTTGAAATATTTCACTATTATTTTCTCTGTCACTCATTACAACTCGTTACAAAGTTAGATTATGACTGTCAGCAACCTTGAGCTAAGAGGCCCAAAAAAGTCTAATACTAGGAATTATGGCACTTCCAGATAGACAATCAGTCCTTAACAGTGTTGCAACAATATCATACAATACAACTAAGCACTAATAAGACTTATGTGGTAATGTTCTAATTTTCCCATTAAATGAGGTAAACTGTGTGTCTCTGGAGGGAAAGCACAGGATTAACACATGATTTTACTAAATTACCAAACGAACTCAATTTGTTATTCACATTCTGATTTACCTTGTCTGTTTCAGTGCTGGTTAATATTATGGGTCTGTGGTTGGTGAGCTTTGGTTACATTTACACATGCTACTTAGTCTCAAAATTAACTTGGAACCCTGGAAATGACCTGGCTTGATTTTACAGGCAAACCACAATGATTCAGCCTTTATATCAGGTAATGGCTTTATGTACTGTAAACTGTTGTGGCTAAACTCTGTCCACTAACTGTAATGCAAACCAGATTAGCAGCTGAAAGCTATTAGACCTCCCGGTGAACTTCATATTCCAGCTGAGCTCTGTGTAATCAAAGTGACCTGGTATATACTGGTGATTTTCAGTTAACAATCTACCAGTAATTCACCTACTATTTTGTACTGGGGTCATACAAAATATATATATTACTCTAGTATATATATAATTACATTTCAGGAGTTATAAGTTCCATAGTAACAGCTGAATATGGGCCAGTGACTGAATGTTTAGTTTCCATGGATAGATGCTTAACTCATGGAAGGAAACTGATTGGACAGCAAATGATTAATTACAGTCTGTTTTTTTAGTTTAGCAGTCATTTATGGTTTATGCTCACAAAATAAGTTTTACTTGATGGAAATGTGGGTCATTATAGTTTCTGGTGAATGTGTCTGCTGGAACATTCCATTTACTCTTGTTTGTACATTTTATCTGTTTGTTTAAGCTATCCTTAATCCTGTGTGTGGCTTTTGCTTAATGGTGTTTAGTCACTGTAACCTTATATCCTTATAACCTTATATTGTCACTTCCGTCATGCTTTATAATGATGGGCCAGCTCAGAATGCATTCACTGTGTGAGTAACATTGATGAGTCATGTTACAATTACAACATAAAACTTGACGTCCAATGTTTTTACACATTTGATCATTTTCTGTAAAACAGGAAGTGTACAGTTACTGTAAAAAATAAACTGTTGCTTAACAGTTCACTGGTAACAGGTTTGAGTGCTGATATTGATGTTCAGTAACATTGTAGAACATAACATCCCATGTTTAATGATGGGATTGTTTGGCTGTTGGTTTTCATTACACCAATGATATTTAGAAAATGAATTGCACAAAAAATCACTTTATGATACAAATTACATTTACATTTATTTATTTAACAGATGCAACCTACAAAGAGAGAGAGCATTAAACATTTTGTCGTATAAAACCAAAAAACCGAGACCACAAAGCTTAAATTTGACAAGTTGAAAACATATTGAAATAGTGCTTTGATGCTAGAGGCAGGATAAACAGGTTTCTTTTCATATAATAAAGAACAACTGGGATTGGTGTCTGTCAGGTGTCTGTGACACAGGTGTGTTGTAAAAATATGTCATCATATACAGAAATTAATGAAAAGACTTTTTACACCAACATCATTCAATACTTTTCTGAGCAGATTTAGTGAAATTGATGCATTTGAATGTAAACACATTTATTTTATTCATAACCAGCTTAAAGTGCATTTAAACCCACAACCTTTGCAATGGTAATACAATGCTTTACCAGTTATAGGAGCTACAGGAACAAACTAACATCTGTATGAAAGACTACACGACAAATGGCTAAAATAGTAATAATAATAATAATTTATGGGTAAAATATCAATATCAGTATCAATATTTAAGTTGTCGCAGTCCTGTATTAATCATATAGATGTATTTTATTGAGACCTCAGTGTAAGCGTTGTTTGTTTTTAATACTTAAATATAACATTGGTCTAGTGGCATGTCCTACTTTGGCCTGTTTTAATTATGTAAAGCTTATATATGGGCTTATTGTTGTGTCAAAAAGTCTCCTGGTACCAAAGGATTGTATGATGGACTGGTGTTTTAATTTTTATTATTTTGCTGACAATTAAGCTTTAAACTATCTGTGAACCAGGACATTTGTAACAGTCATACAATATCAAAGGTCAGAATTTGTTTCTCTATGCTTTTCTATATGCATTTTTTGACACATTTCTTTTGTTAATGTGCAGAAAAGGTTAAAACTGCATTAGCAACTGGAAACTTATTCTTAGTTTCTGAAACTAAAAAGGCACAATGTATTTACTAATAAGGGTACATGCATATTCCTGAATTTATGTGCAAATTTATGCAACAAATCCCCACAAAAACATGGGTTCATCTGCAAAGCAGCCTTTGATTTTATAAATCATTCAGCACTTGATTGCATCCACTTATCACCACAATAGACTTCTGGAATAATTTTGGTAATTCCAGGCCCCTCAGGGCCTTGCCCCACATCAAACAAGAGTTCATTAAGATGTCTATTCATATTATAAGCAGTCTGTGGCCATTTAGCTCATAGCTAGAAAATATACTGAAATAAAAACAAATAAATATGATTGACTACATATTAATAATAATAAGGACACCTTTGAAGTAAACTGCTGCAGTAAATTTAGCCTCACACACGACCCAGCGCTGAAATAAGGCATGAAAAGTTGACACTGTCTCCGCTAGGCGGCAGTGTAACGCTGAGGGACGCGTCCGCTTTGACAGCGACAGACAGCCTGAGTGAAGTAACGTCTTAGGAAAAATCTTTAAACAGCAGAAATCCATTTACTTTTACAGCACAAACTCGGGACAGATTTACTTTGGCTTGATAAACAGGGAAAAGTAACAGCGAGAGAAGAACCTGTAAGCTTTCAGAAGTCCTTCAATTTTAAAGGATGTTTTAACTTTGCTTGTTACAGCCGCGTCCCGGAACTTTTCGTACCAATTTCTTTATAGCCTCAAGACTTGTCATTGTTGTTTAATGAATGTATAGGCACTTGTTGGCTTGCATCACGTAAAGCAAAATATTTTATGACGAGTTAGCCGATTTTCTCTCTCCCGCGGTCTCATTCTGCGCACCACTGTAAGCCTCGACAGCAGATGTAAAGTAAAAAGGCGAAACATCTGGAGTTTGGGTCTGCGCTGCTCGTCTCCTATGCAAACACTGTATAAGTGGCCGTGAGTGATTATGGTCATAAGCAGACCTTAATCAAAACCATGTCTCGGCAGTAACGGATGACACCGGCACAAAACTGTCACTGTAAGCTGCCCTGGCTGAGCAGCACGGGATCAATCTGAAGAACGTTACAAAGGGTTTAGGTTCGCTAGATGATAGATAGATAGATAGATAGATAGATAGATAGATAGATAGATAGATAGATAGATAGATAGATAGATAGATAGATAGATAGATAGATAGATAGATAGATAGATAGATAGATAGATAGATAGATAGAAACACAATACATTTGTTACTAAATTAATGAATCAATATTTCAGAGTATTCAGAGTTACTGTACGGATCACAGATGCCCTTTTGAGTGCGCAAGACACTGATTACAAAACATAAGCTGACATTGAACCAACACGTGTATTATGCTGCAGTTAGTTTATACACAACGAAGAGCTGGTAGATCACTTCCGTTTTGCTCCTTGCTGTGATGATTCCTAAACCAGGTATTTCTATCCGTGCTGAGTAATCAAGATATCAAAATCACCGACCTGCCCCCAGCATGAAAGCCTAAATGTAACTATATGCATATTCGCAGGTGATAAGTTCTCGACGGCACAATTAAAGCATTACAGAACACCCTCCTCCTCCTCTCTCTCTCTCTCTTTGGGCTCTAGTCCAGGTCCCGCACGCTCCAGCGCCCGGCCCGTTCACTTTTCACCCCGCCTCAGTTCGGTGGGGTGGGGTAAGGGGGGAGCCGCTTGCACCCTGGCCGAATGCCGCCTCGCTGCCTCTGCTATATAAACACACATTGGAAGCTCGCTGTGCGACTCAAACTCACATTGAGAAACTGTATGTGAAGAGAGAGAGAGGGAGAACGAAAGAGAGGTAGAGAGTAAAACAGCATCAGAAAACGGGGTAGCGAGGCGCACTATATTCATCTGAAGATTTTTACTGCTCATAGGCATCAAACTTCTGAGGATTATCGACCTTTCATTTATTTCTTTATTATGATCATTATTTCATTTTAATGTATTTTGTGCATTTTTTCTGTAGATTTTTTTAAATAGTAACTAACAAGAATTTCTAAACTACGGTTTAGAGGAACTAAACTACAAATTTAGAGCAAATTTCCAAATCAAGTTTGACAAGTGCACGCCAAAATTATAAAATTTAACACTTTACAGGAATAAGAAAAACCGATTTATATCATCTAAAATGATATGGCAACATTTTACCTCGATTTGTAATAATCAGCACTCTTTTAAATAAGCACTTAAGTTTCAGTTACTTTTCATTATATACGTTTTCGTTGCCTTTTGGTGAGAGAACCTTTTTGGTAACGCTTCTTTTTTTCTTAGAAACTGCTATCTTTGGTTTTTAGAATAACTGTAGCAAATCATATATAACAGAGTAAGTCACTCATATACTCCTAAGAAGGCTAACCACTGTAGTGCTCATAGCTCCAGTGAGATACCCGGACGTTCACAGCCATGCTTTTCGAGAGTTTTGACCTTGTCTCGGCGCTGGCGACGCTGGCTGCGTGTCTAGTGTCCATGGCACTTCTTCTGGCTGTGTCCCAGCAGCTCTGGCAGCTGAGATGGACCGCAACACGGGACAAGAGCTGCAAGTTGCCCATGCCCAAGGGTTCCATGGGGTTCCCCATTATCGGAGAAACATGCCACTGGTTCTTTCAGGTAAGCAGCAAACTCTCCAAACTAACCCATCTTTGCTTTCCAAGTTTCCAGTCGCCTCGCTGTCGCATGCACACTGTTCTGGTGCGCGCCAGACACCGCGGGTCCGTCCGCTCACCAGGAGATAGCATCCACGTAGGTACCTGGGTTGTTAAAGCACATAAAGTTTAGAAAAACGTCAGTGATGCTTTTAATAGAAGTTTGATCGTGCTCAATATCGCGCTATTAAAAGAGAACAGCCTGCAGGTTTGTTATTCCCATGTGTGTAATTTCATCCGTGCCATATTTCCATTATGTTAATAGGCAGTCTTTTTGTAGACAGTCTACAGATTGTTTCACGAAGCCAGTTCTTAAATCACGTTGAACAACCTGTTTGATGGTGCCAAGAGGGGAGAGCTGCCAGAAATATTGTCTTTGACTTCTGATACGCAAGAGTACGCCGCCAATGAGCACCACGCGTAAAAGCGCGCATAAACTGCACGGGGCTCACATAAAATAGACCATGTGTGAGATCGATTGTGATAGCAGGTAGCGCAGCGCTGATCGCACGCACCGGTTACTCCGGTGCTGGTGATGTAAATGATGACAGCTCTACTGTAATACTCAGACACCGCGCCTGCATACATGCGGTGGATCTTCCTTGGTAAACACATTAAGAAGGTCCGATTAACGTTTAGATGGCTTGCATTAGAAATTAAAAAATATGACTGTAAGCAACACATGGAAATTAGGTTAAATCAGCGCGGGCAATGCGGTGCTTTAAGCATTTTATTTCGCGATAACAGAACCATTAATCCACAAACATCAAAGGCATCGTGAATATATGTCTTAAGAAGTATTTCCTTACTAAATCTATGGTGCGCATAAGGATGTGCTGGACAAGGAATAGCTGGTGTGGGCTGCTTTAATGGAATGTCCTGGTCTGAGTGGCGCAAAGATCAGATTCTTTGGTCAGAAATAGATTCTCGAAAGTTGATGGAGCAAAATTTCCGTACAGTTGGCGGGTTCTCTGTAAAACAAACAGGCCGATTTCTTCTTTATATATTTATATATTTAAAATCATTAGGATTTGGATTGTTCCGGTTAACTCGTGTCATTTCATTTTCGGGCCAACTTAGAGCTACCGTAAGAAACATGCTGTTTGAAATGATTTATTTTGCACATACACACATTTAAGACTTTAAACCTTGTCATGCCCTAACTATTACCAACATCTCTGTCTCCTAAACTTTCATCTCGGCGGAACAGTGCCTGAATCATAATGGGTCAAGTCTGAGATATGCATACAGTAGATATGTCACATTTTTTCACATCTTTTACAATATATTTTTTATAATTAATCTTTTTTTTTATCTTTTACAATAAACTTTAAACAGAAACTCTATAAGTATTATAAAAAATCCCCCACGTTTCCTCACGCAGATATTCTGTACGCGATGTGCCTGTGGCCTGTTCATTCACATCCTTTCTACTTGCGCTTTATACGTAATTGATTTAATTTCAAAAGTGTTGAACTGAATCAAATATTTACTGTCACATGTCTTCACTTCTTTCTTTCTTTCTTTCTTTCTTTCTTTCTTTCTTTCTTTCTTTTTTGTGCAACCCAAGTTTGACAACAATTTCCCCCCTACAATTTTCCCCAAATTGAATACAATGCCACTATTGTACTGTAATATAATTCAATACAGTTCTTTATAGTGGTAATCTTTACAATTTACAGTGTCATACATTGTGGTGGACACTGGTGAGTGATAAATAGAAAACACAAAAGTGCAGATATAAAAGTATGCAATCTTTAACACATAAACGGTTATGCACACATTGATTTAAAACACACACACATACACACACACACATGCGTTGAAAGACATGGATGTTGGGGCAGCCTTCAAATTTCTACCCCATACCTCAACCTTGACCCAGACAGCTCCTGTATGGCTGGTAATAAAGCAGCCCTCCAGGGGGTCAGTATCCTAACCCCCCCACCATCCCCAATCTAATTGCACCCACACCTTGGGACAAAGGGTAATGGACTCTGATCAGAATTCCAGAGAGCATGCCCTAAACAGACCTGGGGATTTAGGAACAGTCATCCAGTACCCCAGACACACAACCCCCCCAAATCTCTCCCGAGGCTTGTCGGGATTAGCAAGCATGAAACGGGCATGACTGGCACCAGCATGGTGTGGCCCCTTTTTCACCTCTGGAACGCACCACCAACCTTCAAACAGTCTGTTGTCTCTTGGAATGGGGGGCTTGGCAGCAGTAGTGGGAGGAGGAGGAAGGTAGGAGGATAGAAAAGAGAAGAAAAGGGGGTCCCCAGGGTGAGCACTCACACTGCACTCAACAACCATAATCTCTCTCCACAAAATGTTTCCAGGTCAAAGGGGAGCCCATTCTCTCAGCTCGGCCTTGTTCACCCACATTGAGGCTCTTTGAGCTTGTCTCGTGGGCTTTGGCATTGATTCAGCTTTAAGCAAAATCATTTCTCTCTTGCCACCTGTTACTCACTGCATTTCTCCAAATTCCCACCCTTTCTGGCAACAAGGTGCAGCATCTCACATGGGTGACTGATGGCCCAATAATGAGACCTCAACTCCCACTTCTGTTTCTCTCTCTCTCTTTCTCACTCTGTTTTGGTGCTTCTCTGCAGAAAGGCCATCTATACCCCAATGGAGACTAGCCAACACACACATCCTGAGAGATTCCAATGCTCTATCAGTAAATGGAAATTATTTATGCTGATCCTGTCTGAACATACAGAAAACTTCTCCGCACAGTTACCTGTTGCTCTGAACCAATAAACACAGTGGCTCCCAGACTAAGACATGCAGAGACACTCACATGCATAGATTTGAGAGTCACCAAGATGAGAGGTCAGGGGTCAGAATAATGAATGAATCATCATGGATCTTGACATAAGAGGAAACACATTGTGGTGATTCAAAGTGCATGAAATTGTGCCTCACTCCCTCATTTAAGTCCCCCATAAGCAGGTCAACCATACCTGATCTGAATAAATATAATTACATTTTTTTTGTGGTTTTTATAAAAGTGTCATTTGTATAGCATTTCCACTGCTGAACAACGGCTACATTTATGTAGCGGGAGGCTCAACTGGTGTCCAATTTACACAGAAATTTGTATTTTTAGCCCTGCGCACTCTGTGTGGAATGGGCCAGTGGAAAAAAGTGGCCCTCTTTTTTTGCGGCCCCTTGTAAAATATCTGATAAATTTCTTTTGAAAGTTAAAGAAACTTTTGAACGTGGCTATTTAACTCTTTCACTGCCCGACCAAATTCTCAGACATAGAGAACAGGCATGTTTTGTGTGAGGCGAGAGATGTTTTACACTGTACTGTACATGAACTCAGTCAGACATAAACTCATTCATGATGAGCTTTCTTCATTGATTCGAACACAATATCAGTTTATCATGTGTGCTGTCTTTCTCAGCTGCTTGCTGCTGTTCTTTAATTCTCAAGGGATGAGGATTTAAATATCACAAGAAAACCGACAGAAGCCTCACTCAGCTGCAGAAGCTTTGACAAAAATGTCCATCTCCCAAGAGCCCTGCACACATTATTGTCTTATAGCAACATCTGACATTTGTTTTATGGTCTAAATTACTCTGGAAAGCTTGACCGTCTCACCGCTAAAGATTATCTAACCTCAGCAGCCACGTTTACATGCAAAGTTTTTTGTCATTCCAATTGCTTTAAATTTTCAGCTCTAATAGCTTTGTAAATGGCATACATTAGCCTTTGTTTTGTTTGTCGCATTTTAAATCCTGTCAAGAGGTGTCTCGTGTACATTACTTATGGAAAGCATTGCTCTTAATTAAGCAACAGTGTGTCTACTATGGTTGGATGAAGTGCAAAAGCTAACCTTTTGCCTGGCTTAGAATCAAAGCATTAGTGGTCTACTTGCTTGTAATAATTTTCTTACTGACCGATTTAGCTAATTTTAGATTTTATTTACAGAATGTCAGAATTAAATAGAGAGGATTGGAGGGAATCATATATAATAATTTAATTTTTTTACTGTAAAAAACTAGATCTCTTCAAATTAAATGTGATGTGAAATTAAAATTTAAATATATAAAAGCAATGATCTATGCATTAGTAGAAGGTTATTATAGTTCTTTAAAACATTGTATTTACATACATAATGTTTTTTTTTCCATTTTGAGCAAATTATTTTGCTTCCCATTCTTTCCTAAACAGAAGAATGTTGACTCAAATTCAGAATTCGAATTGAGGAGACGCTGGTGCTCAGCGTAAACGGCCCTAATGTGTAACGGAGTTCCTGAACCCAATACGTCTTCATGCAAGCATCTGAGTGACAACCGATTTCAGGGAGCTTAGAGCAACAAAGTAACTGCACTGTGTCCATGTATCACCATATGTGCGCGCAGAAGTGAGCGGATGCACATTCAGTGGCATGTGTATGTGCGTGTTTGTGTATTTGATAGCGTCAACAAGCTAAAGATTATTACCTCATTACTTTTCCAGGATGTGTGGAGCTTTTGTGCGTCAGAGGCCCTTTTGGGTTTTTGTTTTATTTTTGTTCTCTGCGCATCTGAGCTTCTGTGGCCTCGTGAATTGAGGGAGGACATTTCTCACCTTCTAGCCAAATGACATCTGCACAGCCACGCCCAGCGAGTTTGTCTTCGCATTTCGTCTCTGGACTTGTTCTGCTATTTCCAGCCCAGAGAGTCACTTGTCTAAAAAACTGTCTGTAGCCATTAATCCATTCCATCATATTTTCTTACCCTCACTGTACTTCCACCCTAAAAAAAACCATTACCTTGCTACCATTTCCAATCTTATAGTTTTTTTGTTTCCACTAATGTCTGCTCTCTTCTTTTGCCAGCTGTCGTTTGCACTCGCTTTTGGGTGCCCTACTGTGTACACTTGTTTAACAGAAAATCGTTGGCTCCACGTGTGTAAACACACATGTGGATGTGTGAAATGTATATGTATTTTTGGTGATGTAGTGTGTGACCATACATTGTGTATGGACCATACACTGTGTTTGTCTTCTATCCTGGACAGGGGAAAAAAACCTGGCCTGGTAAGAATGACAGCATGTGGTGATCTTGTTCCCAGAATTATCAAACACACTAAGTTCACACAAGTTACAAATGACGTCAATATAGAACTTTTCTGATGAAGAAATATTACAGATCAAAGACAATAAACAAACATAATACAAATTACAAGTTCACTTGTGCATGAGTGTGTTTACACACAGAAATCAACAGACAGTTAGTGTGTGCTTTTATGTCGGGCATGTGTGAAAGACAGCCTTGTCCGAGGTCTGTTAGGTTGAAAACTGTTCATTTCTCTTATGCTGACTGGTCTCACTGTAGAGAGTTGAACACACACGCACACTGACTCAACAATCATCCATCATCGCACATACACAGTTCTCACTATGTGGTGAAAGATACTACATTTATTTTCCTCTGCATTGCTTTTGGGTGTGTGTGTGTGTGGTTGTTCATGTCAGCATTACCTCTTTCCCTCACACTCACCTGATATGTAAAATCTCTTTAAGCATGGATTGAGTGTGGGCTGACAAGTGTCCACTTCTCTCACCCCACACACTGTTCACGCAGTGGCCTCAGCATGACACCTGGCTCAGTCTGGTGATGCCATGTGTGTGTTTGGCCATAGTCAGAGTTCCCCTGGGAGAAAATTTTGATCAGGCTGTTTTAGGGGGAAAAACAGATTTAGTAGTTTTTCTAAAGGTTGGACCAAAGATTTTGAAACAAAGACTATCCATCACTTCCTAATGTAGAACCTAAATTTTGGAATAAAATACAATATTGTCAAAGGAAAAGTGTGAAATATGGTTTAAATTGTCAACTACCACAGAATCTACAGCCAGGTTTTCTCCCCTACGTTCAGCCAGGTCTGTGTAAACATTGGCAGTTGGGATAAATAGACCTAATCTCCTTTTGTTTGGCAATGTCTGACCTCAGTGTGCACATATCTCATTAGTTAGATCTAGTTAATCACTATTTAATTAAGCCAATAATTGGTAATAGGATTGTAGGGGCTGAAGTGCCATTCAGGTCACAAGATGTGCTAAGTCTTCAGAGAACCCAGTCAATGTAGAAGCAAGAAAGTTTTAACATATGTTCCCATATGGCATCTAATATCTAAATAACTATAAATTTATAATGATTTAGCAAGCTAGATATAGCTTATTCATGATGTTATGTAGTTTCTAGGGTTCTCTAAATGTTTGCTAGGGTACTGTAAATGGTTGCCAGGGTGTAGCCAGACAGTTAACAGGGTAAAACAAATAAATGCATGAATGTCTGAATCAATAGAGCCAACACCTATGTCTCTATAATGTTTTGGTGCTGAGATATGGCTAATTCATGTTGGTTGCTAGGGAGGTATAAATGGTTGCTAGGGCATGGCTGGACAGTTTCCACAGTGATAATTAAAGGCTGTTTGCCAGTCTGAGTCAAAAGGGGCCACTAACTTGTCTCTACAGTGGTCTGATGCCTCTCACCTTTTTTAATGGATGTCAATAGGGGGGTTGCTGGGGTACTGTAACTGTTTGCTAGGGCGGGGCTATGAAGTTGTAATGTCACCATTTGTTTCTACTTGCTAAGCTGAGCTATATGAGCCCACCCCCATGTCTCCACAACATTCTTATGTGGTGCTATGACGCCACAGAGATCCGCCCAATGTTAAGTCTATGGGATTTTTTCAACCACTAATTATAATGTGATGCTTTTCTAATGCTCATTCTTTCATGTATTTGTTTGCATCTGTTTATTTTACCTGTTTACTTATAGAGGCGAAAACCCCTAGTCTGGCCACAAGTACGCAAAAGTGGTGAAACAATGAGAATTTAACCCATCCCCAGTGAGATTGGCTGTTGGACTAAAGGCAGACAGAAAGATGATGCAAAACATTAACAAAAGCTTGTCATGATATTCATTGACATTCTTAAGAGAATTTGAAGTTGCTTGACATTTACCCGGAACAATGTTTGTTTTGTGAATGGATGTTTCCACTTGTGAATTGTTTCCCATTGGCTTTGAATAGACCTTATCAAACACAACTGTACTTGCATACGCACATGCTAAAGTGAAGTGTATTCAGACTAAGTTTCTCTTAGCCAAACAAACAGGATTATAAACACTGCATGCTTCTAAACTTATTCCCCCAAATAAGGGTGCTAGTGTTAAAGCCTGCCTGTGAAACTGGTCACAACATTTGAGAAAGTGGGAGCAAACAGCTCTAATGCCACTTCCTGCCATGGGGTCAGTATATGTGTGTTTGTGTGTATGAGACTGAGAGGTTACAGGCCGTCTTTATGTGCTCAGCAGAGGTCTCAAGGGCTAGAGGCAATTACTGTATGTTACACAGACCAGCTCAGTCCAGAGCTGAGAGCTCTTATCATGTTTGTTGCTGTGCACTTTAATGTTCGTCATAAATTTAAGTTAACTTTTTAGTTAACTTTATCAAAATTGTATAAAATAATACATTAAGTTTTATACAGGTTTTCTATCATATTGGTTTATTTATATGCAAACAGTTTACTATAGACACTTTGTTTTTAGTCAGGCAGATGTTAGGGCAACACTGTAAGTTTGGGCCGTTTTGGCAAGAGGAAGCCTGATAGGTGTTGCATTACTGTTGCTGTAACCTTTACACTTCCCATTCTGATGTGTAGGGTAATCACTATGCTAGTTCTTAAATTCATAAGGTGAAGGGGCCACAGCTGAAAGTTAGCAGGGTTTACTGAATTCCTGGCTAATTAGCACATTTAGACAGTCTTTCATGCAACACAGCACCTCTCAGAGCCAGTAGTCATACTTGTATGGTCATTAGATCACTTCTCTCAGTGTGATACGAATGGCTTCCCCTTCTTTGCTAATCGCTTAAACTATTCCTCTCTTTCACTCTTATAAAAAACAAACAAGTGGGCTAATACCATAGAGTTAATACCTTTCATGCCAAATGCCTATTAGCTCTAATACACCATAGCTATAATGTCCAGGAGTATGCCAAAGGTGTATTAGCATACTGTGTCAAAGGCAGGCAATATTTTGGGGGCTATTTTAAAGCAAAAGGCTAATAATTTGACAGAGACCTTCAAAGCTAATAATTTATCCTGGAGTTTATTAGTTAAACAATGTAATGGGCCCTCAAATATTTGATGTCTGCACCATCATATTTACAGCATACATATTCATTTTGCAGACATTTAAACAACAGCAACTTACACGTATTAATACAACAAAAGCGATTCATCCTAAGTTCAGTTACATTTGAGATGTGCCATAATACCATCACTTCTATAAAAGCCTGATGTCTTTGAATACCTAAACATAATGTTTTCATTTTCTCTGTTGCAGGGTGCAGGGTTTCATGCATCAAGGAGGCAAAAGTATGGAAACGTATTTAAGACTCACCTGCTCGGGCGACCGCTGATCCGGGTCACAGGGGCAGAGAATGTGCGGAAGGTTCTGATGGGGGAGCACAGCCTGGTCACTGTGGACTGGCCCCAAAGCACCAGTACTCTGCTTGGTCCCAACAGTCTGGCCAACTCCATAGGGGATATTCACCGCAAAAGAAGAAAGGTAAGAGTTACACACAGTTGTGCAAACATAAATCAAATGTAAGCTACTGTTACATTATCTCTGGGATATTTGTGTGCACCATTTCCTTGGTTTACAAAGGCCGGCAAAACAGAAACAAATGTTCTGAACTAAAAAGAAGAACATGAGACGAAGTGCAGAAACAAGACTAAAAGTCTGTCTTATCCAAAGCTTTGCTTCACTGTTCACTATTGTAATCCATGACAGGCTGCTCACAGTGACCACATGGAGAATTATGCTCATAACAACTTCAACTCATTGTTCAGAGACATCATTACACAGTCTGTATCTTTTACATTAAAACATTAAATCCCCTGGTCTCTATCAAGTTAAGTTGGGCTATTTCACTAAAATATTTCACTATTTCAACTAAAACAACAACATCAACAGTGCCCGTTATAGAATAAGCCTGATACTGCCCCAAGTAAAAATAATCAAACGTTCCTTTAAAGACAACACTTACACAATGGCATGTAGTGAATAGTAGTGAAAATATGCTAAGTGCCGTTTATTTCTTGAAACATAATGAAGTTAATGAAGTCCATGGTGATATAACATTTTATGTATGAAGAGTTACATCTGATTCTAAAATACTTTCTTTAAATGATAATTTGTACAATTACTGTTACTGTTTACTTGTATTTTTTTGTGACCAGAGACAAACAGTTCTATGAAGTGATTTTGTAAACGCGTTGAATTTACCAAATTGGCCAGTAGAGGGCACAGGTTCTTAATGCTGCGCTCACCTGCCTGTACAAAGCTTTCTGCCTGTGAATGAGGGATTTTGTTTTAGTCAGTGGGCGAGAGAGACAGGGAGATTTGAAATGTGAAGAGTGTAAAGTGAAGGGGGAGGAGAAAAAGAAGAAAGAATAAAGAGGTCTTTACATTCTGGTCAAACCAGCAGCTTTGAGCAGTTTCATATAATTTAGGACATATGGAAATTATTAGGGTGGGGGAGTTTAAAAGGCTTTGTGCGCGTGTGTGCATCCCTGTGTGTATGTGAGTGGAAAGTTCAGTACAAGAAGTCACGTTTTGTAATGAAGACAGGCGGCCGTTTTTTCAGTAGTGTTTAAAATCCTGTGTAATGGGGACTGGCATTAGCAGATCTTGACTGACGTTTGCCCGGTAAGCAAAGGAAAACTATATAGTAAATCTACTCTGATCCTAAACTAATAAGCTATATAAACATAATGTTGTATTAAATATATTTTTAATGGGTAGAAACCAGGTGATGTGTAATGCTTAAGCGTACTCACACACTTTATAAATAAATAGTTTGTTCTCCACACGTGTGAACCACTGTGATGCACTGGGCAGGGATCAGAGATAAATGACAGATCAATCCCTTCAAATCACATTGCTGGGCCCTAAAACTATTTAAACATTTCAAATGTTTTAGATAGAAATTATTTACTTTAGATGCCTCGGAAATTCCTTATAAAAAATCGACCCCCCTCAGAAATTTGAAATAACTATGAGTAAATTTCAGATGTTGCTATTTGCACTACTGTGACATCATAGGGCCGAACTGAATAGGATTATAGTAAATAAACTATACCAATGGCCAGTTTTCAGTAGGAATAAGTTACAGGGTTAGCAATGAGGATGAATAGCCTGTCCTCTGTATACACCACAAAAGGCCAGCAAAGGAAGACTGGGCTCTGACCAGAGAAAGTATGACATGCAGGGAGAAAAGAAAGAGAGAAGAGGTCAGATAAGTCTTCAGCCTACCTCACTTTTGTGGAAAAGTGGGGTGGAAACGAGGTATTCGGAGTGAGATGGCATATAAAAAGTGCTATTGTTTGTAGACTGCACTGGAACATGGATGTTATTTCACTAAACAAACCAGCACAACTGAGGCACATTAGCAATGCACTTCTGTGGCCAGGAAAATCTTACCTTCTTCTTTCACCCTCACTGCTTATGCAGAGGGAAACTCTCTCAAAACATTACACAAATATTCAGAGAGAGAGAGAGAGAGAAGGAGAGACAGAGAGGGAGAGGGAGGTAGATGAATGGCAGTTAGGAGTATAAGAGAAGGTCAATAACACTAGGGACTTCAGAATTAATGAAAATGTTCCATGCTCTAAGTAAGAAGAAAAATAAGCTTGTCCTTTAGCTGCTGACTGTGGCTTCAGGATAATATTTTGATGACATTTCTTGTGTGTATAGCGCAGACATTCTGAATTGTGATGGGTGATGTGATTCATGGGTCAGCTGCATTGTGGGAAGTGTAGTTTAAAAAGTTCAGGTCAACGCTACTGTGTAGGAGCCTTTGAAACACTAGATGTCTGTTTAATTTCAAAATGCCTGTAGATATGAGACACTCTTAAAAATTATAGCAATTTGACAAGCTGTTATGGATTCATATGGATTCAGACAAACTGAATTACAACCTAATGTAAACACATCAAA
This sequence comes from Yasuhikotakia modesta, assembly GCA_036877545.1. NCBI lineage: Eukaryota > Metazoa > Chordata > Actinopteri > Cypriniformes > Botiidae > Yasuhikotakia > Yasuhikotakia modesta. Next base: position 22,626 of record JBAJNP010002803.1, on the reverse strand, counting down.
TCAAACTGCTACAAAATGAAACTAATCAAAACAGCAAATTAAACCCACTTTTATTTTTGTGTCTTAGATCTTTGCTAAAGTCTTTAGTCATGAGGCTCTGGAGACCTACCTACCCAAGATCCAGCAGGTCATTCAGGAGACCCTGAGGGTGTGGAGCTCCAACCCTGAGCCTATCAATGTGTACCGCGAATCCCAGCGTCTCTCCTTTCAGATGGCTGTGCGGGTGCTCCTGGGTTTCCGAGTCTCTGAGGAGGAAATGCACTGTCTGTTCCACACTTTCCAGGACTTTGTGGAGAACGTTTTCAGCCTTCCCATTGACCTGCCGTTTACCGGTTATAGGAAGGTAAAATTACTTTCTGAGTGTGATTTCTCTTGTGGATAAAACAACTTTTGAATTTGCAATAATAACAATATATTCTTCTAAAAGTAACTTTATAAAATGTGGGTGTGTTCAGGGTATTCGTGCCAGGGACTCACTTCAGAAAAGCATAGAAAAGGCCATCAGAGAGAAGCCACTCCACTCACAGGGGAAAGATTATACTGACGCTCTTGATGTGCTTCTAGAGAGTGCCAAAGAGAACAGCACAGAACTCACAATGCAGGAGCTTAAGGTGAGTAAAGCATCACTGTTATACTGCAATCCTCTTTCTTAACATGATTACAGCATTTTAAAGCTTCATAGGTTTCTTTGCGATATATGTTTTAAACTGAGATGGGAAAATGGAATTATTTAGTTTAAATTCTTCTTTAGAAGGTAGTTGTATGTAGCCATGCCCTGCTGAAATAATAACAGCTTAGACCAGCATTTTTTTCCAAGGTGGTCTATGTTAGTTAGTACTGGTTTGGTGACGGTCTAGCTGGTAGACCAGTATAGCCACATTGTTAAACTGCAACAAATGTTAGGCAACCATGCTTTTTGTTTTTTTTTGATGAACCTGGTTAATTAAAGAAAGCTTGCAGGTTAGTCAGTTAAGAAGGTAGTTAGTTACAGGATGTGTTCCTATAGCTCAACTGTGTACCTTGTATATTTTGAATAAGTCACTTTAAAAGCATCTGCTTATAATATAAATGTAAAACATAGAAAGTCTGTTAGATACAAAAGCATAACATCACTGCTAGTGACCAAACGTATTGGGCAGTTACACATTACACATTACACATCACATCTCTCAAATCTTAGTACTGTTTTCTGTCTCTCAAAATTGCGACCATTTTTTACCAATAACACTGTTTCTCTTTCCCTCTCTCTCCCTCAGGAATCCACAATTGAGTTGATCTTCGCTGCTTTTGCCACGACAGCCAGTACCAGCACATCTCTGATCATGCAGCTGCTGCGACACCCTGCAGTGCTGGAGAAGCTGCGTGAGGAGCTGCGGAACTGCGGCCTGCTGCACGACGGCTGTCTGTGCCAGGGCGAACTGCGGCTGGACACTGTAATTAGCCTCAAGTACTTGGACTGCGTAATCAAAGAGGTTCTGCGTCTTTTTGCTCCTGTTTCTGGAGGCTATCGCATTGCCACACAGACATTTGAGTTAGATGTGAGTCATTCACATCTGATGTGAACTGCATCAGAACTTAACTCTCAATCTCATTGTACTGTTATTTTGTTGCATTGTTTAAATCCCCATTTTTTTTTTACTTCTCAGGGTGTGCAGGTACCCAAGGGCTGGAGTGTCATGTACAGCATCCGTGACACTCATGACACCTCAGCGGTCTTCAAGGATGTTGAGGCATTCGACCCCGACCGATTCAGCCCAGAGCGGAGTGAAGATCGCGAGGGCCGCTTCCACTACCTGCCCTTTGGTGGTGGTGTTCGTTCCTGTCTGGGCAAGCAGCTGGCCACCCTCTTCCTCAAACTACTGGCTGTGGAGCTTGCCGGAGGGAGCCGCTTTGAGCTCGCCACACGGACGTTCCCCCGCATGATTTCTGTCCCTGTGGTGCACCCCACCGACGGTCTGCGTGTAAAGTTCTTTGGTCTCGACTCCAACCAGAACCAGATCATGGCCAAGTCAAATGAGATGCTGGACTCCACTGTGTGATGGATTAAGAAGGACAAACAGAGAAGAGCAGACTTTTATTTTGCTCTCTTCGGCAGTAATTTGAAAAGCTGTCACCGCAAGTTTTAATAAATGACTCGTTTGCCAAAAATATATAGTCTATCATTTGTAATGAAAAAGCAGCAGAATATAACAAAAATATATACATTTGACTAAATGTATTGCTACATCAGGAGAGCACAGGCGCAAGATTTCGACTTTTGGAAAAACTGGGTGTTTAAATGGACAGTCATGTAAGCATCTGCTGATGCATGTTTCACAGGGTAAGGCCATTTTTGCTTAACCAGCATGGAGCAGGGCTGTTGGAATCTGTCTTAAAATACTTTGGGATGAGAAGTTTTGTATGCAAGTTTTCTTCCAGATTTTAGATTAGATTATCCGTCTGTGTGGGAATTGTGTGTTTGGACCTTTGCTTTGAGTGAGTTCATTTATTTGTATATACAGTGTGTTTTTCTGTGTGTGTCTGTGTGTAAATATGTGTGTCACTTGTGCAAATGTGTGCATACCTGTTTGCGTGCATGGGCAGGTTGTTATTCAGCTAACAGATTAGGAGTAGAGTATGCAGTGTACACTAGAATGAATGAGGGGGTTGTATAATTACTCAGGTGTTTTAGCAGGGCAGAAGAAGCTTTCAGACTAACCCAATACTTGCTATATGTGCTCTGTACATAACTGACAATTCATTATATTCTTTATAGGAGAGTGAGATAAGACTGATGTATATGAACAAAACAAGAAAACAAAACCTGTGCTTTATTACAGTGATGTCTTATGACAATCTCTGTCTTTGTCACTTCATCTGTGTTGAAGTTGGGCTCTCGAAACAAGCTATAGATGGAATGAGGGATTCATTCCTGCTGAAAATGATATATCTAAAGACATTTATATAATCCTAACTGTCATATGTGCTGCTTGGCGGTCGCTCTATATTTATATAATGGAGCAGAATGCCAGCTGATTTCTGTAAAGGGGAAGACTTTCCTTTTTCTGCTGCTCCACATTGCATCAATATAGGAAGAAAATGTACTGAAGATACAGTAGATGATGGTGGAACCGATCACTCAGGAGAGTGTTCTTCAGATGAACTCTTCACGAGGAAGGTTTAAAGAGAACTAGGACTCTGACTGAAATGAGAAAACTAATGGGGTTGTTTCTTCAGTTCCTCTACAGGCTGTGCAAAGGACTTTGATGAAATATGCCACTGACCTTTTTTATATGAATTAATGAATGAACGACGGATGAATTAAAATTATTAATGTCTGCTGCTTTCAGCGTGCCGTTTTCTAACAGAGTGTAGATTGTTACTTTTTACTGACTGTTACCAATTTCTAAGCAAATTTTCATGTTTTGAGTGCAAAGAGGGATTTAGCATATTTACCTATTAGAAAGCCATGGGTAAAGCATATTTGCAGTGTCCAATATCCTAATATTCTTGCTATTAATATTATTATTGTAATAAATCTTATTAAGTGCTATTTTTGTTATATATCAGAATAGAGTTTTAGTATAAGTCTGTTGGAAAATACTGTTCTATTTAGAATGCTATGAATTTCAGTTATATTGTATACAGTGTTTAAATGTTAATATGGTTTTATGTTATTGTAATAATTAATTGTTATCATTATCATCACATTTAGGTTTTATTAATAAATAGAAAGCACTTGTGAGGTTTGTTGTTTTTTGAGTGCCATTTGACTACATGTTCTGTTCTTTTGTTGTCTGTTCTGATTGTTGAATTTGTCTGTACATATATTTTTCATATATTTCACTTAGTTTAAATATGAATGTTTTCCCTCCTTTATTGTTACAGTGATTCTTAAATGTATTTGGTAATTTTATAAACCCTTGTAATAAACTATAATGTGAAAATCAGTTAATTCAATTGTAATTTTTTCCTAGTTTCTTGCTACCTAACTTTTGCTACCTAAAATTCCTGTGACATTCTGACTTTTGAGAATCTGTATATGTTTTAATATAATTTAATGCATTTGGCAACCAGAAAGTACTTGTTACGTGTTTCTGGTGTCTAGATTATAGAGGAAAGTTAAACTTTCTCCCTTTATAACATTTTCATCTCATAACAACATGATCTTCCAGTCGTATACACGTACGTATATATACAATGTAATATACTTACATACATATTTGCATACAAAACAACAATACTTTACATTTTCAAGTCACTTAATTAGTCTTCAGTGAAGGTCCTTCCCCAATAGTAGACCAATACCACACAATATGATCTACACAGAGATGCACACATACATGCTGCGGAAGACAATTCAACAAACAACAGCTTTATCCAATAGACAACAGATGTGTTGACCAGCCATTCACTTCAAAGAGATTTTTTGCACACAATGGCTCACAAACAATCATCCTCAACTAATTTTTCTTTTTAGTCTTTCTTGTTTATCAATGATTATTTCATGCTGTTTAATATTAAATCCAAGTATGTCCTACTTTGGCAGTATGTATATTTACTAGATGATAGCAACACTCTTAATAAAAGGATTATGGTCAAATCCCTACAAACTTTTCTGGACACTGATTTGTTTAAATAATTCATACCATATTTACTTTTCCAAATTCCATTTGTATGAAATTTCTTATATTTTGAATAGAATTTAATTTTGTGTGATATTGATTCATATCAATATCAAAAGCAGTAAAAGCATATCAAAAGCAGTAAAATAGTCAAAAGTCTGGTCATTTCATTGGTTTCATTCATATGGTTTCTCAGGACATCATTACAGATCACTAGTGTCACTATCACCATTACTATTACTGACACCATTACTGTCACGTTCACTGTCACTTCCAATGAGGAATTCTCATTTTGTAAACACAAACACTATTGTCAAAACACAAACACCCTACCCACACAATGCTGGTCACAAAAATAACTCTCTCAGTCAACTGCCCAAATGCAAGATTTTGTTATAAAACGCTTACACTAAGCTCACAGGCTCATAAATGTTCAGCTTGGGACTCAAACACCAGTCTCCCCTGCTAGTATTAGCACACCAATAGCACATGCATAAAGGCTTGGCAGTAATGGTACATATGCCAACATGCCATCGCCTTTGCACTCTAGAGAGTCCTAAAGAGGGACATTTTAACTCAGGTCAGAACCCCAAACTCCACTTCCAGGTGGTCTTCCTCATGTGCAAGCTACAGCCCTCCTATCCTTGGCATCTGACCTCCTTTATCAACATCACACTGCTCCTTTATTCTGCCCTATGGAAAAGGATGAGCATGTGCATCAACACCCTGACTATCATCATCTGAAAAGATGCAAAATAACTTGAACTTATGAGCAGCATATGGAGGAGTTTTTTTCTCATCCATATCAGCCCTTTCACAGTCTCTCTGTTGCCATAGAGCATCTTACAGAAGTGGCTGTGAGTCTAGTGCTATAGAAAGGTAAATCTGTTATAAACAATAGAGATATAGCTTCTTTCAAGATATGTCTACTTTAGCGTGAGGTCAAGAAGAAAAGAGCTTCCATGACCAGCCAGGAATTGCTTGTTAAGCTGGCCATGAACCATTGCTGGTGCCATGACCTGCATTGCTGGTGCCAAGACATGACCTGCAGCAGAGCCTCTACCAAGCCTCAGCAGTGGTGGAACCTAATCCATGGGGTGTCCACCCAGGCAGAGACCCAAACAAGAACATAGCTTTATCAGTGAGATAAATTAAACAGAATTTGTGCCTGTTCTCAGGTGTCAGAAAACTCACTGAGGTGCACACTTTATGAAGTTCATCTGAAGAACTTCATCAACAACTGCATCTAGATCCATTGGCACTTTGACATGAAAACTGCTCCTGAAGAAAGCTGATGACATGCTCTACAGGCACTTGCAGGTGATTTTAAACACATGGTTCTATTTTGTGACCATTTAAAATCCATTTATTTTAAGTTTTGATATGATTCATTTTCAAAAGGTTTTCTCTGAAGCAAATTTTCACTTTCTTTATGGCAGAAGAACTCAGCATCAGACTTGATGGGAACTGGCTTGCAAAAGAAGTACACTGTAGTGCAAGAAGTACACAAGCAACGTGTATCATTACAAACCCATAGGGACACACGTTTTCAATTTGTGGGTAATTGCTACAAGCTTATTTGGTGTTTAAAACCCTCAGCTAAGAAACTGGGATGGAGTGCTGACAGGACATGTTCGGTCCACGTTTGGTCATGGAACTACAGTCAGATCAAAACCCACACAGTTATTTGATGGGGTTGGTAAATACATTTCCATTGGAGGGGAATTATATTTCTTCAGGAGAGACACTATTCTATATGATTGTGTGCTGACTGGTTTGATTCAGCATCTGCATAGCTGAATCAGGTGGCGTTTGAATCAGAATTAACTCAGCCTGATGATGGCAAACTCAAACAAGAGTTTTCTTTTAATGACATCGCTCAGATAGATGTTTTGTTTCTGAGTCTTTTTATGATGTTAACATTTACTTGTACCTTTTCTGGTTTTCAGTCTGAATGCACAATGCCTGCATTGTGCTCTTGGTCTGGCTGACAACATGTAGGAACAGAAAGCATGCACATGTGTGGGTGTGAATCAGGCTTTCATTTTGGGTAATGAACAATGATCTTTCATTCTGCAACACTGGAGGTGGTTCACACCATTTACAGACTTTCTACTAAATGGCCATGTGTCTGTCCAATCTGGTGCAGTTTTGGGGAATAATGATTGGAAATTCACAGCATGATGCATTGACACAGCAGGGTCAACCTGAAGACTAAAATAAACTTTGGTCTAACATTGCTAAGATACCCAGACAAAATAACACACAAGTCTTTCCCATTTTCTCATTTTCCTTTTCAGGTAAAAGCAGGATGATGGTTATATTCAAAGAGTGTTACAGGAGGTTTGGACAGATCTCACAGAAACATGGGTTGAAACTTGTACTGTTTTAAACCTGTCTTTAGATTCTTGATTGCTATTCTAGACAGAAACACAATGAAACACAATGAATGGAAAGAATCAGTATCGTATATCTCTAAAATCTAAAATGTTACTTAATAAGTTCTGGACATGACTTCTAAAGTGAATGGAGGAATTCAAACCCATGGTACAGTAATAAAAAGATTAGTTGCAAGATGAGGAGACCCTACCGTAAAAGCATATAAGAAATTTACTGTCACAGATAACCTTAATCTTTAAAAACCTTTAAAAAACTAAATTTTTATGTGTTTCCAATTTTTTATTTATATGCTCAAATCTATAATGGTAATACGTTATTAATATAGTGTAAACTGGTTAAGGTATAAAGGGCTGTTTAGGTTGTCTCGTCACAGTGTGTTCAGTTTGTTGCATCACTGTAAGACCTTGAGTGTTCCTGTAGCATAAACACAAGTTGTTCTCAGGATGTGCCTGTTCATATAATAACTTGTTTATTTTCCACTGTCTGTTTGTGCCTTTTTTATATCAAGAATTTAGCATTAAGTTTGTGAATAACCACATGAGACGAAATCTGTGGTCAGATGTTGCAGATGTACGATCCAAGCTAGAGGAGTTCTAAACTATGGAAAATGCCTGTAACGCTAGCAAAATATTGATTTACTTTTTATTCTCAAATTACATTGAAACCAATCTTTCATTTCTGCTCAATTGTTAGCCACACAGTAAATAAAACAATAACTGCAAAAAAAGAAAATTTTGATGAAATGAGATAATATTGCTGAATTTCTTGTTTGAAAGCACATACACGCAAGACAAAACACAGATGTGAAACACACCACACAGTTCTACTAAGTTGCACTGAGACCCAATAATGCCATCATCTCCATTTCTCTGTCTTTCCCTAATTTCATAACTTCATATTTGCTTTTCCATGTACCTCCACAACTTAAGATGCCTTTGACATTAAGGTACATTTAAGGTGGAGTAATTTTATTTCTAACTTAGAAGTAACTGCTAGTAATATTTACTAGTAATGTTAAAGTAACATTGACTCAAACTGACCATTGATTAAAAGTCTGGGGATGGTTGACCTGTTTGTCTATATTTTCACAATTTCACCAGTAGCAAAGATATTACACACTTCATCTTTAATTTGTCTTTGCGCCTTTTATATTTCTTTCATGTTTAATAGGAATAAGCCCCCAAAATGACTATGATCTGAGTATTGTCTCTGTTGTTGAGTTGCAGAGTCTAAAGTCTTGCTGCATGATGAGTCACAAACCTGTCAACAGTCCAGAATCCAATTAGCACATTACAGCAACATATTCCTGCCATTCTATCAAATACAGTTTGTCCAAGTGACACAATGAGCACTGACATATCGCCACGCCTGGGCTGATCTGCTTCTAAACACACGTTTGATCTCCAGCCTCAATAAGACATGCTAAATGGCACATCGAGGTCACTGACAGTTTGATGAGAGTTCATGACTCCTCTAGTCTTTATTGCTAACTAGTGGCAGGGTACGTAAGTCCTTGTATCGGTCACAACTGTTTAGTGTTTGACACTTACAGTCCGGCCTTCAGCCTGTAATGTTTGGACAATGACCTTCTAGCCCATGTCTACAGATTTATTTGTTTGCTGTGATTTTGGGTCACAACTTCTGAATCTAATCATCAAGACAAGTAACAGAGTTATCTGGAAAACATTTATGAGGAAATAAACTTCAGATGTGTGCAATTCTAACTTATCCTTCAACCCATTGGACCATATAGGTTGTTTGTCATTTTTCTGAAATACGAACCACTAGAGCGTTTACTAAATTAGCACCCCTACCGACAGAAAACACACCACAGATACTTTTGCCTTAATCTAATAATGTAAGTACAAAGATCTTAATCTCAAGATTATTTCTCACTTTGAGTTTGTATGGCTGGGTTAGGAATTATCAACTTGAAACGCTTGAAACTTTAAAACACTGTATCACACTGTATTGTTGAAGCTTTAAAAATTTGCATCCATCCATAAAAAGGATCATGATTAGTTGCTTAATAGGCTCAAAATAATATTTTTTATTCATTGTTTTCTTTCCCAAACATATTGTCTCAGTTTAGAACATATTTATTAACCTACTAGAGTTGTATAGATTTCTTTCATGATTACTTACAGCAACACAACTATCATGTGTTCAATCTTAGGGAATATGTGTATCCTGAAAGCATTATAAATCACATTCAAAAGCATCTGCCAGATGCAAAAATGTAAAAATTGTGAATTAGAAATCACCAGTAAGAGGGAGTTAAACTTAAACCGTAACTATAGGTCATAATAGGCTGCTTCCAAAAACAACCTAACTGCCCTGTGAAGGTTTTACACGTGTCAATTGGATGAGAGAGACAGCCAATGTCTCAGTCGTTTTCCTTGGGTCTCTCAATTCAGCCCCAGGAGTATGGGAGCTAAGCTAATTAGCATTGCTGTGCTGGTCTCTCATGCTCCATGTCTGAGGTTTCATTTCTCATCTGGCTTGTTTTGTGGCCATTGCAATCAGTTGGAGCATTTAATCCTCCTGGCCTGACAGATCCTGGAGTCGCTGGGAAAAGCAATACCAGGAATACAACCTCTCTTGGATCTCTAATGCTAAATGCCCGGTCACGCTAACCCAAACCACCTTGGATGTCACAGTGCATTCCAAAAAACCTAATATGTAGATGTCATTCTCTGGTAACAGTATTGCAGTATAGACATAAACACTTTTTTCACAAACCGCATCTATTCAAAACAGGCAGCAAAAAAGAAACAAAGGAAAAAGAGCAAACTTACAAATTTTACTGAGTTAAGGTGGGAATGTTAATGTTTATTACATCAACCTGATAGCAATACAAGGGGTCACAGGTTATTGTCTCTCTCTGTCCCTTCACCAGTATACATCAGCTATGATGTCCATGTGTTGGGGTGAATGAGTAGGATAATATTTCTTCTGTCACTTATAAAGATCAATACACTGTGGAGTTGCTCAATGGTTCAGTCGTAATGCACTCACTGTGTCAATGTCACAGTTTAATGCAACATGTAGCACATTACAGGGGCAGTGACTGAACTTTGATGAACTTTTACAAACCCAAGTGTCGGCTGCCTTGTCGATGACCTCATCAAGTCTTAACACAATATACAACAGCAAGCTTGTGTGCTTACACACAGATGTACTCACAAATCATACACAAGCCATGATGAGTTCATTTTGGTTTCAGGGCATGTCTTGCACATCTGTAAAATTCACACCAATAAATTAACTGCTGTAATTAAAAGCTCGTGAGCTTAAGGGCTTCAGTTGCCCCTTGATCACAGTTTGCAGCAAGATGATGATGTCATTCCCTGTATTGATTTTTAAATCTTATTACAAACACAAACATGCCCACTGAAACAAAGCAGCACGATTATTTGGTTATAAATTACTTACTGCAGTTTGTTGTGGTTTACTAGTTAACTTATCATGGTGTAAATTACAGCATTAGTAGACTTGTATTTAACACAAAAATCTGGCGTTTACCCCAGTGGGTTCACGCTAAACCAGATCTTAAAACTGATTAAGTTTATTTATTATAAAAATGATTAATTTAATTTAAAAAGTTTTAGATTTATCTATAAAATAAAATTGTGAAGCCTAATGGAAACACACTGATGACTACTAATCTTATTTTTATATTAGGGCATAGATCTGGGCCGTATTAGGCTGCTGTTGGGCTGTTAATTCCCTCGTCTCCTTTGCTGGCAGGTGTCTCTTAATAGATGGATTTTTCTTCCATTATACTGGCAACACATGTTTCATATCCATATTCTCCAATGAAGTTACAAAATATTCTGTGGTTCAGAGGAGCAGCCAAAACATTCTGCAGCATGAGAGTGACACAAATGCTTTGTCTACATGCAAGAACCTCAAAGACACAAACATGGGAGGAGGGAAAACGAGTTGAAGAGGTAAAGGGAAAAGAAAAGAGATGTGAAAAGATAATGAAAACCAGGAACACAGAGAAAAGAGAGGTAGAGTGAAACCTTGGGTATTTTATCCAGCCATCTTAGTAAATGCTGGTCTGGATTCAGGCTGGTAATTGGATTCATATTTCAGGACGTGCGAAGGGGTGATACTGATCTACCAGGAGCCCCACAGACTTCTCACATCAACACACATGAAGCAGTTGAGCCCCTGAAAACATGACACAGACAGACTAGCGTTTACAAAACAAAACTCACAAACTCACATTGGTTCTGTAAAGCTGCATAGAACTGTTAGACATATGACATATGTAAAACATATGAAACAGACTAAGCGATAAGTATTAAAAAGTTGTTATGCCCCATTTTACAAATGTAATTTAAGTCTTGGGTGCCCCCAGAATGTGAAGTTTTAGCTCAAAATACCCCTACAGATTATTTGTTATATCATGCCTTAAATGTGATTGCTAGAGATTGCAGCTATGAAATATGTCTGACATTGTAATAATTTTCAGCCCTAAATGTTTGAACTAGAGATAGACAGTGATGAAGCTGAGTCTCTGGATGAAGTAATAATTTTGAGAAATCAACAAACATATTAAACACATATATACTTATATACAGTATATATCTAGTCCCTTAGTTATTCCCTTTAGAAATGTTAGGGTCTGATCCAGTGTGACATTACATTGAATGTCACCTACATTACATAAACAAAGAGTAAGTTAATGTTTGTTTTTATTGTACAATTATTGGGTATTTGTTTACACACATACTGTGGACACATATATATTCAAACACCATGTAAAAGTAATAATATGAAACAATAATTGATAAAGATTTGGCCTGCTTTCAAGGATATAGGGCTAAGTAATGAAGTAATAAGCAATAGGATGCTGTATGTTAGTCATTTTACCACTACGATACTCCTACTATATGTCAACAATTTCCTGGATATTCATTTGTTGTCAGATTAGGTTTTAGGAAAACACTTAAATGAAATATAACTGAGAACCTTTGAGCTATAAAGCAGTATCTTTTGAGCAATCCCTTTTCCTCTCAAAATGTCCTTGTACCATCATCTACCTATTTTACATCATGTATACGGACAAACATGCATGCAGATAGGATAGATCCGACACTCTCTTTAAAAATAAGGGCTAGAACTGATCCAAATGATAAATGAACAAAGAGCATGAGAGAGAGAGAGAAAGAAAGAGAGAGAGAGAGAGCAAGAAAGACTTGTACTTTATCCATATTTAAACACTAATTATAGCATTCTGTTATCATCTGCATGACACTTGTAATTGACGTCAATGTTCAGTACAGTCTACAGAATCAAGCAGATCAAATGACTGTATATGTTCTATTCTGTTGCCAGAACATGCAGTTTGCCCTCTGAATGCCCTCTTTGTGTTTTAGAAATAAGATTAGGCAGTAAACAGGACAGCCTTAGGGAGGGGTCCTTGAGAAGAAGTACTCCACAGGTGTTGGCATGCTTATCAGCAGCTGACGTTAGAGGGAACAGATATGAAACACCTGGATGTGCAGTCACAAATGCACACAAACACATGTAGAAATGTACAGATATATAGTGCACGCACACACACACACACACAAACATATGTCAGGAAACTGAGATGATGAGCTGTGTCCTCTGTGTAACCTGGTGACTGTTGGAGATCCCCCATCAGGCTGGAAGCTGTTTTGCTTTTCACTGTTCAACACACTGTCTGTATCAGCCCCCTTAACTTTCATCTCTCTACAAACTCATTACGTCATCCAGTACAAACATCTGTCTCTCTCTCTCTGTGTGTTTCTGTTACTCTCATGCTGTCTTTATCTCTGTCTTTATTTTTGATCTGGCTCACATCATCACTAATCAGTCACATACTCCTCTCTGCCTGACTGTAATAACAATGATTTTGTCAATTACATACATGTTGCATCTGTGGAACTGAGAATATGAGCATCACTGTGGGTTCATCTCTGTCTCTGCTGTCTGAGTCTGCACACACAGGACTCTGATGTAGTTGTCCAATCAGTGCTATGAGAAGTTGCATCAGTGTGCCATAGACATGAATCAGTCCATTTCACACTGTGCTGGCATCTAGGAGAAAGTGGCTACATCCGTTAACACTGCAACTGGGATTACAGGTCACTGACCTTAGAGGGAATCCTGTCTCTGATGTCTGACATTGTCAGTAAACAACTAACACAGTAATGACATCATGCTTTATTTATAAAACATGATTTTGTGATGCAATGTGAAATTACCCTAAAAACATGCTGCTATAGTATATTGATTAATTATATTTATATTGAATTAAAGGATTTGTTTAAATTTTGCTTTTGTTTTTGTGTTATTGTGCATGCAGGAATATTATTTAAATAAATTTTAATAATTTAAATATTTAAATTACATCATCCTGAAAACGCAATTTCTCACTTTAGCGCCGTTTGCTGTGAGGTCACGTTAGGACAGCAGCAGATTAATAGTCATGGTAACTCGTTAACACAGAAATGGCAAAATACAGGCTGATGCCAATATGAGCTCAATCTCTAACAAAACATCCAAATTGCCCCCAGCAGCCAGTTCAACCTTCATCAGTTCTGCCAATTCATAAGAACATAAATACAAGCAGATCAGTGTCATTTGTTGTGTACTTTGAGAAGGTTTTCAGGGTGGACATAGGGATGAGATTAAAGAGGAGACAGTAGGTATAAAATAATTATTTTTCATCGAAAACATTTAACAATCAGTTTATATTCATACAGCGTGCCGTGGGGGGGATACCACTTGTTCCATTGAGGACTGACAGTGACAGTGACAAACACTGACAGTCTAAATAAACATAGCCATGGGTGAGTGGACCAACCAATACGTTTGTTTCTGGGCCCTGTGAATTTAAGCAACAGCCTTGACTTATTGGTAATCTAGGACTGCATTAACTAATGTTTTTCAGAGCTAAAGATTAGTCTGTTTGAAACTATCATGCATTCCCTATTTAATTTGGCATGTTGTGTGTATGATAGATTATGTATAATTAATATGATGCAAGCAATATCTTGCTTAGGTAATTATTCATCTAGTAAACACATCATTACGATGGTAAGATTTACCTTCTACATGGACATTAAAAAAAAGGAATTAGACAGAAATACTTGATGGGTTGAAGCTCACATCAGAAACCTCCTGTTCTCATTTTCCTTCCCTGGGTTCTGTCAACAGCATTGCTGCTTTTCATCTTCACTCAATCTCTCAACAACTACTAGTTGTGGTCCGTTTGGTGCAGATGTTAAGAGGGAAACAGATTCTGAAGTCTTATATGCTGTTTTTATGTTTTCAATTACCAAATAAATATTTTTTTTGTCTTGCATGTTGCAGACAAAATGGAGTTGCATTGCATCTGATTTTTTTATAAACAGATTTCAGTGTCAAAGGCCCTTGAGAAAAAAGGTGTTTGGTTACATTGAACAATGTTTGACTTTAATGTGACAGTGACAACAACTGTCTCATGTTTAACTTTCTTATTGTCTAGGTCACTATTTTCCATAGTCATCATTAGATCTGGCTTATCTTGACTACTGACTACTATGTTCAGCCCATAAAAAGTAAGCAAAACATAGGCTCATGTTTTAATCTAGCCTTTCTAACATAATTCATGGTTCGACGCCCTTTGATCAATCACTGTTTAGAAGCTTTCAACCCACTTTATTACTGGGATTTGATCCATGTTTTACATGCCACTTTATAACACAGAAACCCTTATCCAATCCAACAACATGACATCATAGTTCTGTTGACAATAAATAAGTGACAGGCATAGCTGAAGTAAGCAAGAGACAGATGCTCACAGAGGTCTGAGTGCAGAACATGATGTCCAGTGTCCGGGTTTAATGAGTTCCAATGACCTGGTCAATGTTGTCATTTTCTAATTAAAATAATAACAGAAGACACATAGTTGAAGTGTGTGTATGTGCCATGTTGTCATCACACTTATGACCAAAACCACTTTGTCCCTTAATTTATGATGTTGTGTTCTGTAAACGTTTTTAGATCGCAGAGCTCCATATTAAGATATTTATAAGTATGTGTTAGCATGCTAAAATAAATATATAACATGCTCTATAGAACATAGAACTCTGTGAACAAATACATTTTTAAATATTATTCCAATATGATGTACTTACTTTTTGGGTCAGCATAAGGTTTGTTGTTCTTATTTAACCTTTTCATCCTCCATCCCTTCATTTAAATCGTTCAGATGAAGAGAAAATAATTGCAGTCATTTAAAGGTTTTAAAGGATCCAAGGTTTACATGATCTGATTTGTTTAATTGATGTGGTTCAGAAACCAGAGGACTACACAGCTACAGAAATACTGATTCATGGTTTAGACATTGGAAAAGCAAATCTTGCATAAGTTAAAGCTCTGGTGCCAGTCATAGTGGCCAGCTGAGCAATAAACTAGTATGACAAGTGTTTTAAATGGTTAAAAGTATGACTTTATTGGGCTACTTGTGTGCTTGTCATCTGTCATAGTGCATAATGGCAGCAATATTGAAGTTTATTGCAGTTTAAATCCCTGACTGGCTTGGAGTGGTGCCTGTGATGGCACAAGACTGCCTGGCTTTGATGTCTACACTGATGCAGAGGACAGTTTTGAATCTTGACGTCATGCGTAAGATGGTCCAGACATTTAAAGAAACATCTGTCAAATGCTCCCAGCCGCACAAGCGGACACAGAGACAGAGAGATGAAATAGAGTGGAAATGGAATATTTTCCATTTGGATTAATGGAAATGTATGAACGCGTCTGTATTCCGTACAAACCTGATGCAGTATGAAAGGAAGGTCACTGCATGTGTCAGACATTCTTGGAAGGCGGCAGAAACCTCTGTGGCTTGGGGAGAGGTTTATGGAAGGCTTGTGAAATATGGCAGCAAGGTCACAGAGAGGATGATGTTCACGGTCGGCAGAATTGAGCTGATCCCCCAAAGTCCCTTACATTCTGTGTGCACCTCAGTTTTTTCTCAGACTTAATTACCATCTCCTGTAGAAGCACCTGCATTGGAGAATAGTGTGAGCTGCAACATACTGAAGAAAACTGAGTTTTCCGGTATTTATGACTCCTCCACACTTTCAAATCTCTTAATTTCACTCAAATCTAAGACATGTATACATGTGTGTGAACCCCAGCTGTGGCCCCTGAGAAAATAAACGTGCACACACACACTAACACCAGCACATGTGTTGCAGCAAATCTGTTAGTTTAACCTTACAAGCAGTCTGGGATTAACTAAACCCAAAGTTAACCCCACCAGGGACAGATAAATCCTCTTCTCACCTCTACCAGAGAGCGATGAGCTACCTACACATCCTACACACACACACTTAAAAACCTACAGCTGATCCTGATTCAGCAAGAGTGGGGTTAAAAGTTTAGCCCCAGAAGGTTGCAAGGGCTCAGGGCATTAGTCTTTCCTAGTGTTCTGTCTGGAATCACAGCTTGTAAAAGTGCTCACTAATACCTCACTATAGAGGCTACAGCAGTTACTTGCTATATGTACAAATGGTGATTGCACACAATACATATATTGCAAAATATTTGGCACCCCATTTTTTGACACCTTAGAAAACAAAGTGTCAACCTTAAATTGAATTTGATTTGATGTGGACTTCCTTTTGAACTCCACAGCTAAAACAACACCAAGCCTGAGAAGCATTTATGTAACTCTCTTAACTAACTGACCTCGCCTGTCTCTTATGACCTTTTGCCATCTTTGTAACACGTCACTTAGATGCTTTTAGAAAAGTTTGTTTTGCTGCCCTGATCTCGACCTTACCTCTACTGCCCTCTCTTCCCTTTTACTTATTATATTCTGCTCTGCCCTGTGACCAAGTGCCTTCCCTCTGTTGTTTACTTACTACTTCACTTACTACTCTCAGTTTCTCTTTTCTGCAGGACAACAATATTTGATTCTGGTGAGTGCATGGGTGTACCAGGCCTTCAATGTGGTCTGGATGAGCACATATGTGTGTGGGGTTTACACCCTGTGACCCTTGTCATCTCCAAACAAGGACAACAAATCAACCATGAAACATAATGGAGTCCAGTTGTGGCTTGTAACTTGTTTGAGTCTTCCCCTAAAAAATGTGCAGGTCTCGGATGATCATATCTTCATTCATTCATTCCAATTCACTCATTCATTTTTTATCATGGCAAGTGGAGGTTACGAAAGGGTGAAAAGATTGTGAGAGCTGCTGTCTATAGAGGAAAAGTCAGATAGCAGCACAACAATCAGATAACCAGGAAGTGTGATAAGAGCTGTTTATGTCAACTGATCATATTGTGTTTTCACCTTGTGTATTTTGATGTGTACGATTGTGTCTGTTTGCATAAGTACAGATGCCCTAGTTATGTTTTTAACTTTTTACCCATCATTGTTCTCCCTCTAGTTTACTCATATCATAACTAGTAGTATTGCAGGAATCAGAATACATGCTGATGTTTGGTCTGACTACACAATTGACTATTTTTTAATCAAATAAAAGTGTTAATTTTATTTTAGGTATACCTGTACCTGAGCCAGCTTGACATTTGAGCCTTTATTCCCTTAACCAAATTACACACATAATATGAAATGTGGCATGATGGTAGTGTCTTATCACCAAGTCACTGTAAATATTATTTAGTATTAAATATCAAGCATCTTTGAATATAATATTAATACCATGTCAAAAAACATGACAACTATCAGTTTGTGATGGTCCACATTTCTAAATTGCTTTGAATAAATGGCTTGTTATGGTTGTGAGTTTGGATGTGCAGTTTTAACCACTGAATCATACTCATTTATTTTGATGGCTTGCTGTAGCATGGTTATGGGAAACACAGGTGACATATCTTTTCTGTTCACACAGGTGCCAGACTGTGATAGGAATCACTTGGCACTTACTGATAACAAGGAGCAAAGACAATATGGAGATGAATGGAACAGGTCAAGAATAGCATCATAATCTTGTCTTGTCATACATGATAAACAAATGCCATCAAACATATTCTGACATACAAGACTGATTCATCAACAAAAGCTCTATTCACTGCACAGCATTTAAAGTTCATCTCCACAATCTATACCCAAACCAATAGCATATTTTAAATTTTTAACATGGTTTTGTCTGAATGGGGACATTTCATAGATTATTGTTTTTCTACATGTAAACAATATACGTAACCCACACACTAACCCTAACAGGCATTTGTTACAATAAGATAGTTTATCTACAATGATTTACAAAGTTTATCTTTTTATCGCATTTAAAAATAAGGTATGTGATGATCTGTAGGACATCACATATCATCATGTTGGGCCTACAGAGAGCCTCAATATCCTCTGAACCGTTTAAACCTCCATCCAATGTAGCACCTTTTTGGCATTGACACGAATGAACTATATTAAGCATATTAAGCTATATTAAACAAATTTAATTTGCTACATTTAAACAAATTAAATGGTAGTTTCTTAGCCGTTAATAAGATGTGATGTACAATAATCAATAAATATAATCATTTACACGCAAATCTATTTATATCCCAAATAAGTTAATTTAGCACATCTGATCCATCAAGCTAAAATCTTTCACTCATAGTAAAACAAACTAAACACAGGATCATTCTGGCATTTGTCTAACTGAAATTTTGCAATGGCAATGACTCAAAGAAAAATGCTGATAAAGAAAACAATTAGGGTTACATCTCACTTCTGTAGTATAATATAGCAAGGGATTTGAGGCCACAGTGGTTTTTGGAGCACAGCAGACCTTACTAAGCCAATAAAACAAAATTATCTACAAAAAGCCCAACACATATTTTGGTAATGTATACTTATTAGGTTTGACTCTTTATTCAAACTCAGCTAAAATATCTCTCGCCATATCCACAACTGTCATTTTAACAAAAACTCAGAATAAAGGTGATTGGTGGAAAAGGCAAGCCAAGTCGAACTGAACAGATGGAAAAAACATGAACGTAGTGTCTCAGTGTGTCAAAATTGCACTGAAGTGAACATGATTATAGCACCTCACTGTGGTAAGATTACCCTGAGAAAATCAGAAAAACTGAGATGGATTCAGTGACAATGTAAAAGTTTTGTGACATGTCTTTTAGTTTTAAGTTTAGTTTTGTAGTTCTTATCTTTTGGTCCTCTGGTGTCTTGTTACCTTTGGTTTCCTTGTCTGATGTGTCACATTCTTATTGGTTAATTGTCTTTATTGTCTCCAGTTGTTCCTTGTTCTCCTAGATTGCCTTGTGTATTTAGGCCCTTGTTTTTATTGTTCTTGACTAGCTTTTGGTCTTTGTTTAGTTTTGTCTTTAGTGTTCCTACTGTTGGTGTGTTCTATTATTTTTAGTCAAGTCAATGCCATATATATTTAAACTGCACTTTATCAACTTGTCTTCAGTGGATCTTTCATTACCAAACTCCCTGCAGTATTCAAATTTAGTCACAGCCTCTTTTTGTTCTCCATCAATTAGTGTTTTTCTTCCTTACCTCTTCCCTCATTTCCAAGATAAACACACACACACGCACACAAACACACACACATAAACACAAACACACAAATTTAAAAACTGAGAGCTGTCCAAGGTGCTGATCTTTTCCAATGGTCATGTGTAACACTCATCAAGCACAGTTGTTTAATGTACTTTAATAAACACATTTAGCAGGTTTACTTCACTTTATACTTCTCATAGATAAACAGAGAAAGCCCCTAAAGTTTCCTCTTCAGGACATATTACAACATAAAGTAATGAAATCTTTAGTAGCTTTTCTTCACTTCACTTCCAGATTAGCCCATAGGGAAGTTTATATTCTTGACTGTTTTTTCCGCTGAGTTTGAAGGATGTGTGTTGTGACAGCCCCAGTTGTGGTGGCCATATCAGAGCACCATGGGTGTAATATGCCTACTTAACTTTTAATGTTCCCTCGCACCATTGAGTAAGAGTGTGAATCATGACATCAGCATGTTGACCCACTCTCTTCCTCATCCACACTGAAAATTATTCCCCCCCCAATTTTCCTTCCCCCTCAATCTGTTTTCACAGCTGTCTAAAATGTGTGTTCGCTGCTGAGTGTGCCATTGCTTTCTGAAAAACAAGAGAGAATGAGGTCAAAAAATAGAGAAAAAAATGTGTTTGAGAATTATTCCTTTGTTAACACTGAAGCCCTGGCCTTATTTTACAATAACACTGCAATGATGGAGATGACTGTGTACAAGGGAGAAAAGTGCTTAGGTCAAACTGAGGTGGGCCAGAACAATACAAATACAGACACTGAAATCATCAATCACATCATAACTTTGATTATGTAGAGCTTATGTGTATATTTCTGCAAGTGTGCCTGTGCATATATAGAATGTGTGGAAAAAAGAAATATGTTTATATTGGGTCAAAATGATACATACTCCACTACTGGCAAATGTATTTATGTGTCAAATAAACGAAATGTCTGGCTGGCTTTGTATTACAAGTGTACATATATAAGTTTGTACAAGTATTAAATAACATATTAATCTGGTTGTCACCGCTCTGTGACAATGTTAAATTAACATACCGGTAGTTTTTTAGCTGTTAATAAGAGGTGACACAATAATCAATAAATGGCATAATTTACACACCATGTATTTATGTGTCAAATATGTGAGTAGCTATGGAAGTTGCTAGTACAAGCAAGTTGCTTTGTTGTCTATGTCCTACATGTCCTACAGCTGCCTTCAAACATAAACAAAAAAAGTGACTGTATAAATGATTTGGAATGCATTTCATAGGTAGCAATTCAGTGTGGAGCACAAAAAATATAGGATTATTAGGGTGAATTGGCACTGGAATTCATTGATTTGTGGGGCAGCCACACCCACTAAAGCTTAAGTGTCCCACATTAGAACAATCTGCCCTAAATTAATTTGAACTCAATCACCAATATTCCCTTAAATGCATGTCACAGTGCATTCTGGGATTACCTACTCAGCAAACTTTACATTCTACCCTAGAATTAGGCTAAATGTGTGTCGTAAGAGCATATTTGAAAGTGCTTACATTTGCTTACATTTTTGAACAGTCTTTACATCAAGAGAATGCATGCAATGTCATGCTTAAAAATGCTGCCCCTTGGCAGCTCACTAGAACATAGATCCAAGCTGTAGTGTACATAAGTGTGTGTTTGTGTAAATATGTCAACATGTTAATGGTGTGTCATTAATCTCTAGGACTTTTTTTACTTTGTGCTTCTCTTCTTAAGGTTCTGTGCTTCCTTTCTCTTGGGTTTGTATTCCTGTGCTTGTGTGTGCATGTGTTACCCTTTAGGGATGTGGGTGGTCCAGTGACTCCATCATACTGTAAGCTTTCCCTTGATATGCCCTTCTGACTAGTGCTGAATAAACCTCAATAATAACCATCATTTGTGTTAGCTGTTACTTCTGAATGACCACATCCATCAGCACACCTCAAGTCAGTGTCTTCAACCCACATTACCCACATTGAGCCTAAATGTCCACCTCTGACCATCCTACAACTTGGCACAATAAGAGAATTGGTCCATCCCTGTAATATGTGATCCAACTTGCTTTGGACACATGCCTTTATGTCTTACTTACCCTTGGACAGTAATGGCCAACAGGAGCAACAGTTGAGAGCCCACAATCATAGCATTGAAAAGTGTGTGTATTTTGGTAGATGAGATGCAGCTGTCACTCACCCATAACTCACCAGACCTGATGGTGAGATATTATACTGTATGTACCTCTGGCTGCTCACTGTGAGAACTGCAATTATCTTGTGCTCACACACAGCAGTTACACACTTACATACAAACATACACACACATGCTCCTGCCATGTTTACTTGTTCTTTCCCAGCAAAATAATCAGAAAACTTTGTCATGAATGCAGCCGGGGGAAGGTTGTTAAAACTGTGAAATGACTGTGCAGAGCAGACCTTTACACACACACACACAGACCGCTTGGTTTTTATTTTCTGGTTTGCCATCTCTTCCAGTAGCGGGTGCTTAAAACGTATTGTAGCGCAGGCCAAAATCAAGACGACAATGTCTTACACTGTTCGAAAATGGACAATAACACACAGAACGGCCAGTCATAGCGGACAATTATCACCGCTAATCTAAAAAGTGGTTTCTGGAAATATTTTGGGTTCTACGTTGTAGATAGTAAAGTACCCAAGATCTGACAGTTTGCCAACTTTGCAAACCGTTTATTTACGCGTCTTCGAGATATCCAATCTTCGTGCTCACCTGCCGAGTTTCCATCCAAATGAGGCAGCGGAGTCAGAGGCACAGCAAATGGCCAGAGCATCGCCAGACGCCCAATATCGTATGACTGCATACTTTCCTGCACAACTGGTGGGCACCTTGTTAGATGCATGTGAAAAATCCATCACCGAGTATTGTTTATTAGCTCGTCACGTTATTAAATTTGCCTTGCAGCTATGAATTTTAAGAGAGCTGCACTTTATCCTGCACTAGTTCTATTCTTGTACTTGTTACCCAACAAATGTCAGATTAACAGACTGTTAATAAACTTGATTGACTCTCCTTTAATATGTGTTTTTGGGGGGGAGGCGAGGCTCGTAGATATTC
>JBAJNP010002802.1:0-34887 GCA_036877545.1 Yasuhikotakia modesta | reverse complement strand
ACACACACACACACACACACACACACACACACACACAATCTCTAACCCTAACAGACAGCTTTCAACATATATCTGTATTTAACTTTTTACAGTTTTCTATATTTTTACAGCATTTGACATTCCCAAAAGATATTTAGCTAAACTTTACTTAGCAACAAATGGTAACTCCCCTCACACACTATTGACAGTATTTAGCTTTGGTGCTTACACTACATTGGATAAAGAAAAGAGGTCAGTATCATAAGAACCTTACAGCTGCCACTGTTGCATTTGTGGCACCCACCTGCTGGTTGGTTAGTAATATTTTCCTTTAACTGCTTACTATACCCTGCATTTATACATAGACAAGGCAAGAGTCCATGATTAAAACACTTATGTTAAATTGCATTAATTATGTAACATTTACACTCATCTAATCTGATTGCACAAGCAGTGTTAAGAGCTAATGTTGTTTATAACAGCACACTTTACTGTTTATTTCACTTGTTTGTCTAGATTCCTGACAATCTATTTATTTCCTAGTGGTACCGTTTACGTTTTGGCTCCTCTTGTAACTTTTCTAAGAGCAGAAATAAATAAAATAACTTGCCATACTGTATGGGAAAAGTGAACTTTTTGTTTATAGAACTTCTGCATAAAAGCAATCTCACACTCACAAATGTGCTGTAGTTTATATCACCCGGCTGTTATTTCCTGTAGTCAGCCGATTACAGCCACACTCACATATAACAGCTTCTGCTCATGTGATACTGTCTAAATGAAACCACACGTGTGTTCCACAAGTCATTGCATCACTGCCAGAAATATTTTCATATTTGAAAAGATGGGAAATTAGTACTGGAGAAGATAAATTGATCAGATTAAATGTGATTATTTGAGAAATGAAGCCAGATGTTTCTTTAATTAGAAGCAGTTTTTTCCCCTCAGGTGCGATGCTCAGTTGACTGTAGGGTTTAATTTTGCTGCCTTTCAAACTCAATACAAGCAGATTTTTCCCCTGGGCAGTTGGCTTTATCTACTTCTATATATTTTAAGATGACAAAAATACATTTTAAAAAAGTGCCACATAAAACTTTCGTACAATGCAAATCTACTGAACATCAACATTTCTAATCAAGCCCACAATTCATACAGCAGTCATTTAAAAACAATTAGCGGTACATTGTTTTACGACCCCTCTTTAGTAAGTTTATATAATAAAGGTGTTCCATTCATTTTCTGCCTGTTTTGTTGTTCGTCTGTTCTTCCTCTTTATCTCCCTTGGTTTTGTTCTTTTTTGTTTGGCTTTCTTTTGACTGCTATCTGGAGCACTGATGACCTGACCGGGGCTGTGTTATTTTTGAAAGGGTATTTACTGGTTCAATTATTTCTCTGTGATACACACACATACAAACACACACGTTTTTCCCTGACTGTCTATGTAACTATTGGCTGCTTTGAGAAACTATTTTCTCTCTTTGCCTTTTGGTTTGAATACATCGCTATGCAAATATTTCTTTCACTTGCTGGAAAACTCAATGTGGAAGACAGCCCACCTGCCGCTTTCTTACACAGCCACTTTAAAGATGAATGCAGGAAAAGGTTAGACAGTTTACAACAGTTTTCTCTGGCGCTACTGTGGTACAGTGAGGGTATTAGGTACTAGCAATACTGTACAGTGTGTGTCATGGTATTTACATGGTACCTCAGCCATCTTAAGAAAATACTATAGCTAAAAAATATTAATTTATATAACTGAGAGAGGGAGAGAGACAGAAAGAGAGAGAGAGAAAGAGACAGACAGAGATGATGCAAATAATACAAAGATATTTAAAGATGGTTGTGGAACAAAAGTAACAGTAAAGAGAGCTTATCCAGTCTACAGTCCTGGTTTGTGGTCTTTGTGGTCTTCAACTAAACTCTGTGAATCTGGTTTATCTGCTATAATGAGAAAAGCATCTATCTGACAACACAGTGAGTCATTCGTTTCAATCACATGAGTCACGATTGTCCAGTAAACTGATTACAGAGCTTCTTATGTTCAACTGTGATGCAACTGTGGAGCAAGATCTCCATGAGAAGATGGGTAACCACAAAGCAAGAGAACTCTCTGAGGCAGCTCAGAGGGTCACTCAGGGAAGTAGTCTTGCTTTGATTAGTCTCTTCAGATGTGTTTGTTATAGCATTAACAAACACATCTGAAGAGACTAATCAAAGCAAGGTCCTGCTAGACAATATCTGGTTAGATACACCCACTTGGTGCTGTCCAGGAGTGGCGCTTTAGTATTAAAACAGAACCTTTTTGATCCAAATTTATGAAATTAAATTTAACTATTCAAGTTTATCAATGCATAATTTCTTCTGGGAATTTGACAAATGTTACATTTTCAATCAGTGCTCTTATCAAACGTGATTCACAACTACAGCAGAGAAAGTTTCGCTGCACCAGCCTGGGGTTAAACAGGCCTGCGGTGCTAAAAGCTAAATTCACATAAAATAAATTAACTCATAAAAAGGAGCTAATGCTATTGTGTGGCTCTCTGGAATACTTAATTCAGATTATTCAAATGCACCATTTCCGCAGTCTCACGTTTTTCAATAACCACATCCGGTAATTGACTGATATTGTACTGCTACTTTACCGGTGCCACTTAAATGTTTCACATAATAAAATAATAATTCATAAAATATTTCATCTCAAATCAATATTTCATCTACAGTTGCAAACCCACACCTCCGTTCTGTGTCAGCGTTTATTTTGCTATACTGACTGGCTGTCTGTACATTATCCTAAACAAATCGCTTACCAACATTTAAAGGAGAAAAGCTGGTCACATATTTGGTTGTTCAAGTAAAGTCAAATTTAAATCTATTTCCTCAGTCTGAAACAGTTATGACTTCACAGAACTGGTTGAGAAGATAACCTGGAAACAGAGTATGAACACGGTAATCAAATTCAAACATTGGAAATTGAGTCAATATCTGCCTGTCATGCATTCTTCATGAGTTACATTCAAACAAAACAAAAAAGCTTAACTTTGGCTCTGTATTAAATATGAATGTTTTCTATCTGGGAGTGAAAATGATATAAAGAGTAATCAAATCCTTCTGCATAATTAAAATAAAGTCGATTTTACAAATCCTGAAAGCTTTTTTCAGCAGATGTGTGGCCTTATTTGGACTGTAACACTGAACGCATGTTATGTGCCACATCTAAAGGTAAACACTCTCCTTTTTTCTGAATTTTGAAGATTTTGCACTTCAGTCAACATAACTTCAATACATTTCCACATGAAACCAGAATTTTTAAGGCTGCCCTATTTAATAAAATACAAACTGCTAGGGTTTTCCTAACTTTAAACTCAATCCTGAGCTTCTACTGCACCAAAAGTCAGGACATTAAACCACAGAAATATCACCACCCTGGGAAGAAATGCGTCTTACTGTTTCAGAAGTTCTTCTGTGCTCAAGACTTTCCTAATAGAGCCAATTACCCTTTAAAATAAACTCTGGCTCCTCTATATCTGGTAATGGCCTGAGAGAACCTTCAAACCTTCACAAGGCTCTCAGACTTTACGTCAATCTGGTCCTTTTCTTTCTTCCGCCCTTGTCCACCTGTCTGGTCCACTCAGGGAGCCGTAACTCAAGAGAACAGGGCCTGTATATTTCATTCCCAGGAAGAAGTCAGTGACAGGCCAGTGGTTCCTCAATTATTTCTCTCTGCGACCATCAAGATAACAGTTGACGCCAGCTATTAACACAATGTGGTAATACAGAAATTTAAATGTCATAATGACATAATCCTTTTTAGGAAACTTAATCATTAAATGTATTTATTCTCTTTATAAACAAATTGTACGTGCAGCAGACAATCTTAAAATGTCAAACCTTTTTGTATAGTAAACAAACAAAAATGATTATTGAAAAGTATACATTTGCAGAAATTACAGTATTCTCGTTCTAAGAAGTACATTATAGTTTGACAGCCTGGTAATGTCAAATTAAACCCTTAATGTCAACCTTGTTGTTTTCTTACAGGCATAGTTAAACTTTAAAATCTATCATACTAATTGTGCTTGAGATGGCACAATTAATACACCCTAACCATACCCATCACATTAGTTATTTAAAAGTTTAATATCCTGTAAAAAATAAATAAGAAAACCATCTTATTAAACTAAAAAGGCAACAGTTTCACAGAACGACCCATGCATCGGTCTAATAATGTCACTTCAGTCTCAAAAACAACCTCTGCAAATTCTGTTCTGTTCTTTCCACCTACACTCTGGAGAAATTCATTCACCTCTGTGAACATGCAGCATATGTAGAATCAATCCTGTCACGTTCAGCCTGCTGCACGTTGTGCTCACAGAATGCAGTGCACCACAGTTGGTCCTATAAATGCTTTATGCAATATAAAAATAGTCTAATTGTGACAATGTATTGTCAAATACACAGCGATCTTAACCTCAGCTGTTTGTACAACTTGAGCAGCACACCAATCACGGCCAACCATCACTGCCGTCACAGACGCATTGGCCCTGAATCAACTGAACTACTTGTACAGGCTGAGTAAGAAACACCTCAGCCCTTTTACACTTCACTTTTCATCTATCATCACTGCTTGTTTTTTTCCTGATACCATGGTCACATCCCACTGAAGCGGCATTTATAATGTTAGACATTTTGTCTTCATTTAGACTCTGGGATCCTTGATGTGTTGGTGCGTGTGGACACACAATACATCAGCTTCTAATATTCCCTCACATGAATTTGGTCTCATAAACTTCAAAGCTCGCATAGCCAATCAGATATCAGGCCCTAATAGAGACAGCGAGTCACAAATAATGGGCACTGCCCCAAATTTTTCTGCGTTCGCCGAGTCGCAGAAAAATAAGGTAAATTAGGAGAAAATGTGATCTATCAAATGTTGCATGGTTGATCTATCACAATTTAGAAATAGTCTGTTTTTCAACACTAATGTTAACATTTTGCTTGGTTCCAGGTTGATAAAATAGCACATCACAGTCTATAATGAGAGACCTACAGGTAGGTTAGCCAGCTGAACGATTATATAGTCAATGCATATCAGTCTATATCTACCTCAGCTTATACATCAGTGTTTCCATTAATCTCGTTTGCTTGTCTTAAATGGATAGTTAAACTACTTTTTCTGTTCCAAAGAAAGACATAAATCAAACGTATGGAACAACGTGGAGTAAGAAAATACTATATATTAATTTCTGGCTGAACAAATTATATTGTCTATATCAATTTTAACAATATTATTAACAATATTAATAATTACAAATATTATTATTATTATTAAATCAAGAATTAAGCTGCCATTATCACAATTATTTACCTTTAAAGTGAAAACTGTCATTACTGTTGGTAAAAACAGACTCACCAGGTATCTTCCTCTGCCAACCTGAGCTTGTTTGTTTTTCACAGGTTCTGACATATCTGGGGGCAACTGGATATAGTGTTGTATTGTTGTGAAGAAAAGAAGTGCAAGTGAGATGAGTAAAGAGAATTGTTGCAGACCATTGTCTGGTGTGTTATGTATGTAATATCACTCATATATCACTATTCTTTCCTGCTGGTCAATTCCTGCTAGACAATTCTGAAAGTTTCTCCAGGGGGGTAAAAAAAGAATCAATGTTAACATGTTTACAAATAATAAGAACTCATGTTTTATTTTAATCCTTTAACAGCCTTGATATAACTTCTGTTTTATAGTTTAACAAAACCAGCATCTTTTCCCTGGAACCGATTTAAATGAACTCTGGGGAATCGCTACACCATGAACCCAGTTTGTAGCCCGCGGTGCATGAAACACAAAATGGGTGTTTTGCTCACCAGAAAGAAATAGAAATACGAAAATAGATAGCTGGGGACTGCGCTGAAGTGAACAAGCAGAAAGAGAGACAGTAAATAAGTGAGGAGAACAAAAAGGAGCAGACAGACAGTTGGAAAAGACTTGGTCGCTAATTGCCCGGAGCATTTTGAAGCAGTTAATGCTATTTCTCATAGAGTGCTCAGCGAGAGAAAGAGGAAGTGATAATTCCCTTGGGCCAGTGTGGCAGAGTGTCCTCTCCTGCCTAAGGAGAACTGAGGAGTAAATTGGCTGTTGGTAATGAGCTCGTGTTGCTCTGATTAAGGGTGAATGAAGCGGCTGGAACTGGGGAACTCCACTCTGTGCTCAAAAGAAACGCTGTTGATAAGGATTTATGCTGAGGGAACGAGACGCTGGCGAGCTCTTGTCATTAATACCATCTGCAGTTTAGTCAATCTCAAAGCCATCAGGCTGAGTCACTGTGGAACGTGATTAATTAGCTCCAGCATGCCTTTGTCCGAGCTCCAGTCACAGCCACTTGCTAACAAATAGTAAAGCTTCTAATACAGTAATAAAATGAAGAAAGCAATGCATATATTTATTTWAAAAAAAMCTCTTAAACAAGCTAAAGCTGCTTTCTGGTGGATTAAGCTAGTTTAGCTAATGTCCAAGCCTGATTAAGCTTGCATTAGCTGGTAAAGCTGTGGTTTAGCTAGGCAGCTAGTCTGGACAGGTGACCCAAATTCCCCAAAAAGAGCTCCTCTAAAACTAGCTAATATCTTTCTTCATCAAAGTTGTTGTTTCATCAAGTTTGTTTAATTGTTGTTTCTGTTAGGTTTTACCTATGCTGCAATACAAACTTTACAAGCAGCACTTACAAAAGATTTGATTCAATCATGACAACTATGTCTTTATTTATTTCAGTCAAGGCAAAGTAAGCTCTAGATTTTCAGGAATTTGTGACGTCCTTTTGTGAAAGGCATGAAAACAAAGATGTCGGAGAATGCAGAGAATGTTCTCATTTTCATGTGTGCTAGATTTTTGGCTTCTATTCATAGCCAGAGATTCAGAAACATAAACAATAGCACCAAGCGCACGGATGCTACAGGTGACAGATTTTTACACCTTTTTGCCTGACTTTGATTCTGCAGCAAATGTGAGTTGTGGCAATCGTCTTGTTCTTTCTCTGCATTGTGTTGTACATATAAGCTGTCAAAAACACAACACAATGTCAATGAAGAGCAGGAAGATTTAAAAACCTAATTTACAGTGCAAATCTACAGTAATGTGACAGAAACAATTCAGCATAAGAAATTCTCATCTTCTGTAATGAAAATAAACAGTTAAAAACTGTTAGTGAATGAAAAAAACTGTTAGTGAATGAAAAAAACAGCGACACTCTGCTGTCTGTAAATACCTGTCATTTTTCTGACCACAAACATCTTGTATTCTATCTAAAGGTATTATAAAACATATTATTAAAGAAAATGATCACATTGGTTTGCTCAGAACGTTACACTGAGTGACAAAAACAATGGTGCTTGTGTGCTCTATAAGAAAAACACACATACATCAGTTATCAATGGTAAAAAAATGTCTGCTAAGATCGGTTTTAGTTTAGTCTGTTTTAGACTGCTTCAAAACAGTGAAATTACCTAACCAAAATAAGTGACTAGGCTCAGAACTGTACATTTGCAATATTTACAAATGCCAGTGGCAAAAGACAAGAATATAAATGCTAAACTAAATGTGTTATGACAGACTGCTGCTAACTAGTGGGGCTGTTCCACATTCTGAGTAAATGAATGCAATTTGAATTTCAAGCAATGTCAGTCTTGTATATCACTGTTTAAACATATTGGCAGTCTGTTGCAAAGTCCCACCTTTTTAAAAGAGCGTCACTTGAGACGATTCAATTCGTCGCTCGAAAGATTCCATTAAGTAACAAAAATATTACAAATAAAGTTCTAAGAATGTTCAAAGCATCTAGTTTTTTAGACATTGTGTCATCATTATGGTTTGGTTAAAAAACGTGTTTCTTAATATTGTTTAAAAAAACAAACAACATTTTTTTTCTTTAAAAAGTTTCTAAAATGGCAAACTAAGAACAGTTATGAAAAATTAAAAGTATATTAAAACATATTAAACGTTAGAAACATTTTACTAAAGTTACTATAAGAAAGTGTTTGATACATTTGATGGAATCTTTAGAAAACGTTCTATCAGCCTCTAGACATACTCTCACATATATAAAATCACACATTTCTTTCCAATTGCGAAACAAATCCTGATTACTTTCATGATTTTTATCCGTTGAAGATCTTCCGGCACATTCACCTACATCACTGGGTCATTTAACCTTCCAGGCTATAGATTCAACAGCCTAATCGATAGCAATTTTAAAGACAACAGAACTGGTCTCTTCCACTTCATCTAGCTCCAGTGTGAGGGAATGGCAGCAGACGATTTACTGACTGCCTCACCAGGGCAGGGCAACAGGAGGAGCAAAGCCAAAACTAATGGTGCACTCCATAAAGTGATGGAACCTGGAGGGACAGCACTGTTGATGAATGAGTCTGTTTGACTCTGGCTGCTTAAAGGAGCTGATGTCCCTCCACACTGCATCACCTTGATGTTTCATGATTCAAAATACTTATTGCCTGTTGATAATAATTCTATAGGGAAGCATGCATACTCAGAAACTACATTGGTCTGCCTACAGTAAGTGCATCACATTGTACATCACAATTGGACACACCAACTGTCATCAACTATTGCAGATTCCCCTCTACCCCTTGTGATGTTTTGGAGATCTAGAAGAGTTAGCAAAGAACTTTCAAGTGTTCAAAGTTGTATGCTGTAGAACATTGCTAGGTCCTGTACATCACTATCTAAGGTCAGACTAGATTCCCACCTGGACAGAAATTACAGTCATTTGAGACAAAGCAGAACAGATATTATCTTCTTAGAATCATGGTATGTTAAAGCCACCTGCTGTTCTCTGAAGGCTAGCATGTAATTTGCTGATGTCTGTGATGAGCTCAGGAGGACAAATGCTGGTTTGGGACAATACAATCTTTTCTTTCTGGTTTACTTCAAGAGAGAACACAAGATGAAACAGCAGATGTGTGCGCTTTAATAGAAAGAGCTTGGATTAGATGTTACTTTGTAGCACAAGCTGACAAAGTGACAAAAGTCCAGGGCGGAAGGACAGGGCTGAATAGTTTTAACCACAAACCACTTTATCCTGTAAGAGGAAGGGCTGAGAAACATGAATTATGAGTTTTTCTTTCCTGGTTATTATTGATCTGTTCAAAAACACACACCACTAAGTTTGCAGTTTATGGTCAAAGTGGCCTTTAGAAAAAAAGGGTTGGAAAAAAAATTTAAGGGTTTGGAAAAGGGCTAATAACATAGAATTATTTACTGACAACTTATATACAGCCATATACATATAGTATAAGTAAGAAATACATAAATTATAAGTAAGAAAGTATAGATACTTTTACAAATCATGTTTTACGTGAGAACAATTTGATATGTTGAATTTACTATTATCTAACATAAAATTAACTTAAAATAATAGAAAAGAACTCTTAACCCCCACCACAAGTATAATTTAGCAAGTGGCTGATGATAGCTGTTTATATATCTGTCCACACAGCACATAGTGATTTGTGCTTGATGTTTTGAAGCTCTATGGAATGCTAAACAGATCATGTGAAACAGCTTAATGTTATTGTTTGTTTCTATTCATTAACTCAGTGCTTTAATGTACTAATTCTTAACACAAAATCCCTCCATAGACCATCAACATCACCAGCTGAGTGAAGACCAGAGCACAGTCTGTATTAATACTATAATATAATAATATATTTGGGGTGATCTGTAGGTGGGCTTGTCTGGTATAGGATATGTGCAGATGGAACTCAATGGGAAATGATTACAGCGCTAACTAGACCAGTTAAAACATTCTTGCTTTTAATAAGTTCACAGCAGGCATGTGTTGTTTGCATTGCAAACTATTATGATACGACCAACATGCATTTATATGGAAAGGACATGAACCATTTATTTTGTTCAGGCTTAATATTGAAGCAGCTCTGGTACATAAAATTTCCCACAATTCAGTGTGTTAAAATTACATAAAAACAAGGTCATCACAAAGCAGTGCAGACCGTAAACCCCGAGGACATCTCCCTTTAAAAATAGCCATGTGACTCCCTGTGATGTTCAGTTTCTGCTCAGGGCTGTTTGCATCCCACAGCATGTATTTGCATATAAACATTAGAATCATTACTGCATGCTGGTCAGTACTAAGAGGGTATAGTGACTCGAAATGTACCCTATAGAATCTGTGAACAGTGACTGTTAGCCTGAAATTAGCCTGATTTCATTACTTTATCAAACCTTAAGTGCACTATAACACAAATGGAATGTTTTATACTTGGTCACTTCATGTATTTGTATTGATTGAGTTGCATAAATTGCATATACAGTGCAGAAATAGTACAGTAAACAACTATTATTAAGTTAAATTAATATTCATATGTATGTGCCATAGAGTAAATTGTACAGTATGTTTAGTAGCAATCAAATAATAACAACACATGAAGTCACCAGATGTAAACAAGCATATTTGTGTTTCCCAGGTACAAACACAAAAAATCTTTTATCATTCATTTTGCAAATGCTTTAAATCAGAATATATTGCAGTACAATTTAACTGTAAGGACAATCCCAATGGAGAAACCTGGGATTAAGTGCCTCGCCTAATAACAAAACGATGGTACAGTACAATGGCTCACGAACAAGCCCTACTGGGGTTTGAACCTGCAACTCTTGGGTTACAAGTCCAGTTCCCAGCTGCAAAAATCTCTTAACATAAAACCCTTAATTGTAACTGTAAGGGTATTTATCACTAAGCAGTCTGTTGCAACTGGCCCCATGTCAGTCACTAAGCCATGCCATCAGCTTTCAAAGCACACACTCTCCCTGTTAAAGGAAGCCTTCACTTCTTCTACAAATCTCTCCTTGTTTCCATCTTCAGTACCTGACACTGCTTATAGAAAGGAGTGTATCTCTGAAACGTTTTGCTGAGACACACAGGAGTGTGGACAAATTCTCTGATGCGGGAGATGAATTAATTAACACATGCTTTCATTTCAGGGCTCATTTCAGTGATTTAGCTCGGATTCAGTGAGCCTGTTTCTTATAATTTGTTCACATTTATAAGCCGCAGTCACGTATTGCATATGAAATAATGCGTGTTGCGTCTGCCGATAGCCCTCAGATAGGGATATGAAATTAATTTAATCCCTTTTCCCTAACCATCTCAGAGCTTGCATCTCTGTGTGCGGGAGGTGACGCTACACAAATGCAAAAACAAAGATACAAATGCACAGAGTTCACAAGTATCGGGTAATTTGAATTTAATGCACAATTGTGTTCTTTCACTCGCAGCTCATTTGTAGTTTTAAAAAACACCCCAGACACGTTTTGTTGCGGTGAGGTAGGTGACATTTCAGAGCATCATTTTAAGAGCATGCAAGCTGTTTCATTTGAATATCAAACGGTGGGTGGAATTGTACATTTAAAACTATGCCGTTCATTTCATATTCAAAGAGGCGGGTAATATTTGGTGGAAAAGACATTTTAGGAAACGGCTTTGAGTGAATTGACACTAAGTTATTGTTTTCTGGTTGAATGATGCTTGTTCACTTTCATGTCTATAAAAATGCATGTTAATGCCAACATCTCTTCCAGGAAAGGAAGGTGCAAAGACTGAAAGCAAAAAGGAAGAAAAGCAAAGATCTAGAGGAAAAAATAAAGAACTGGTGAAACATTTAAGGCTTTGAAAGGTGTTGCTATGCATTGACTTTCCATAGCCATGGCAGTTCAAACTGTAACACAGTTAAAACGTCTGCCAATTCTTAAATATTAAAAATGTCAAATGCTCAGAAGCAGCTGTCTGCATGACACTCAGATACCTACAAAAAGAGCACACAGAGTTTCTGAATGCATTACACTGAGACAGCTTCACAATCCTTGTTAATACTGCAAAGGCCTCTGGGTAACCTGTGGAGGTAACCTTGTAACACATAAATGGCAACTGTCGAATTTGTTATAATGGACCGTGTTTCACTTTGAGAATCGATCCTAAGACATCAATATGGCAAAAAGGAATTCTGTATCACATGTATAAGCTTTGATTTAGTTTGTATGTATATAAAAAAACAAAACTTGATAGGCAAATTAGAAAAAAAGATGTAACATTCTACTGAAGACAGCAGGTCTTGCCAGTTCCTTGGGCTTTCCTGAATTATCATGTTATTTGGGGTCTACCCCTATATACGGAAATACACATGCTGGTGTTAATGCAAATTAGATTGCACCTGTGCAGTGATTTATCACATGTGAGAGTCATTTTGAGAATGACGTTTAGCATGTGCAAATTAATAGCACTGAATGTGACTGCTGTCAATGTTGCAGATAGGGGTGTAAGAACATTCTGAAACATCTGTGTGTGTGTGTGTGTAGGAGGAGGGGGAGGGCTTGCCATTTGGGCATTATACAGCATTAAGCAGATGGTAGCCTCTTCCTGTGATACTAAAAAACCTGGGAATCAGGGGTACAGAGAACACAGCGTTCAATAGTTCCAAAAAGCACATGGTGAACACGGACAAAGAATCAAGATTACGGTTTAACTCAGCAAGATCTGTCTGTCCCACACAGTTCACAATCATTAACTTAATCTAATGCAATTTTAAAAATATCTTTGGAACAAATTTAAGGTTCATTTGTGTGGTGACCAGAGGCTGTTAAGCTCCAAACATAACAACAAGGAAAAAAGTATCTGCTGAAGACCTTAATTTATAGTAAATACACAGAACTAATTTTATGACACTTTAATGATGTTTGTTTTGCTATTTAGGAACATACAGGTCTCAGTCAGCATTTACTGCATGAATATTCTTACTAACATCTGCTTCTGAGATCTACAGGGGACAAGACATCATACAGGAAAAATCTGGTAAATGCTGGTAAGTAAACAATGACAGAATTTTACATTTTGGGTGAATTGTTTGTGTAAACATTTCAGAGGAGATGAGATTGCTTTTTTGGCCTATAAAATTCTCTGTCTAAATCAAGTAAGCTCAGGCTGTAAAACAAAACACCCAGCACGTAAGATATGCTGCGTTAAGCTTTTATTTTATTAATCCAAAATTGGTGCAAAACAACTAACATGGTCTCATCCACACAAAGACTTAACAGCTGCGGATGCACTGACTGCTGCAAATACTGCTGGTGTTATGATTATAACAATCACTTTTAAACTATTATTTGCTTTAACATAAACATTTTCTGTGAGGTACAGTAAAGTTATAGCTGTTATTCTGTGGTGGTGTAATGAATACAAGCACCATGCGTGCACACGCACACGCACACGCACACACACGCATAAACACACAACCCTTTAGGCTTTGTCATTAGACTACCTTTTCTCCTCTCTCTCTCTCTCTCTTTCTCTCTCTCTCTTCTTCATGAAATAATTGTCTCTCACTTCCCCTCTTGGCCAGAACTGTCTGACAGTACAGACTGATAGGGTATGACAATCTGAAATGACGTTTATTGGCTTGTACCTTTGGGACCGAAGTTACCGCTGCAGTCGCTGGAAGATCTAATTCAATCCTTCAATCATGGGGCCCGGGACGTTTTTATGGCTGAGCCTCTCTCTCTTCCAGCCCCAATGAACTGAACAACAAAGCTAACAGGGTAAACGCACCCACACCATCAGTGCTGTTTGAGCAGTACAGTTCACTCGCTGCTCATTTCTGCCTAGTACTGCCATTCATATACCTGAATTATGTTAAAATGCTGAATGCACTGGTCTGCACAGCACATCTGAATATATGTGCTGGATATATATTTCTTTCTATTATTTGATGAATAGCTGCTGCCATAATCAATTGAAAAAGCACATAAACATCTCAGTTTAATAAAATCCCATTTGCCGTCTGGTTTTCACAGGTGGTGATAGTCTGATGGTTATTGCAGCAGGCAAATAATGCCATGTTTTGTGAATAGGAGAGGGTGCTATTTAAAAAACAGAAGAACTAACACACCCATTGTTGAACCTTTGTTTCAAAGAGCGTGAGGCTAAGAGAGTAAGAGGGAAAATGGCAAAATAAAGACACTACAAGATGCAGTATGGATACCATTGACAAATATATCTTACAAAGCCACAGGCAGAGTGGTTCTGCCTTGATTTGAATAAAAATGCAGAGAGATGTATGATTTGTTAAATTTATGAAGTGACACTGCATTTTTTCTCCTTTTCCTGAAGTTGTGATTAGACCATGAGACGAAAACGTATGGTGAAGCAGAAGCACAGAGAAAAAGGAAAAAAATTGAGAGAATATCCTGAGGTGGAGTGATCGCTCTCTCTCTCTCTCTCTCTCTCTTTCTCTCTCTCTCTCACACACACGCACACACAGGAAAAAGTGTTCAAAATAATGTAAGACGGGCTAGCTGTAAGCACACACACAAACTCACACGCCTGGTAAACCCCCGAGTGGAGCTGACGAGATCAAACTGGACTTCAGAGAGTTTCATTCTCTCTTTTAAACCCCTGTTCCCTCACTCTTCCTGTCTCGCTCATCCAACCCTGCCCTCATAACAAGTCTCTGCAGCCCTGCTTTTAGAAGAAAGCAAAGCAATTGTACCCTGACAAACACTCCTCCATCTTGTCTCCAGAACAATATGAAAAGAAAGAGGGAGTGTTTACAGTGAGGCACACATTGACCTTAGTCATGAGAGCTGCTTATGAGGACTGGCAACATGAGGAAACATCATGCTGTCGTGTTTAGGGTAGCAGGGGTTAAACTTGGCAAATACCATCCCTGTACTCTGCCTCCTAATGCTGATATGTGTCACACAGGTTGGACAACTGCTGTGTTTAGTAGCCTTATAGGTTAAATATCATACAAAAGAACGTCTTAACCTGGGCTGATTCTTATCATTGGGTTTTATAATTTTACATTTGCAAACAATGGATCACATTGATTGCCTAAAAAATGAGCATTTAAAATTTTTTAAAAAAATTTAGCTTTAATGGAAATTATGCTGTTATAATTCTGCCTTAAACCACCTTAAAAGGTAAATAATAATAATATTAGTAATAATATGGACCGTATCTAGAAAGAACACAACCCAGGTTTGAGAGCATTGTACTCAGGAAAAACTGAATCAAAAAATAATATTAAGCTACTTTAAATATGGCGTGAATGACAAATGTTTGAATGCGTGAATGTTTCTGAAAGTTGCATGAATTTCTGATCTACAGCCACATAATCATCCATATACTCTGAGGTCTCATTGCTGAAATCCGCTCATTACAGAATACACACACAGCTGACAATCCAATAAAAATGATTTTTCAAGCACTGCTGCTCATTGACCACGTTGCTCACAGAGCCCACAGATGGCCTGTCATTTTAAATGCATCAATTATGATGTGATTTCCCATAACATTGGCTAATCCAGTTCCAAAAGTATTTTTAAATAAGTCTCGCAGATGTTGAAAATGCAAATCCAAGCAGGTGTTTACATCCAAAATGACTTGGCTTTTCATTCTGGATGTTTGCTGGTAAAAAGCAGGCTGTTGCTTTTAGAAAAGCGGGATATTGTGCAAGTCATTTCAAGTTTGTTGGTGCTTTCTCCCAAACGCATTTTTACACAGCGTGAATTCGGTTCTATGACTGTAACGAATAACCACCAGGGGCAGTGCGAGAGGTAAGATAAATAAAATCTGAAATTGCTTTGTCACCGCTTTCTATCATATTGTCTGGTAGGCTGTTCTACCCGCCATTTCCCCAGGGGAGAAGCCTCAGGTACGTTATACAGACATGAATCATAAACTTCCATATTAATATACATTTACATTTCTTTGGCAGCCCGTACGGAATACCTTTAACACTTTAAAGTTTGCTTTGTTTCGTTTCTATAGCCTGTGAGTGATTGTGGTGGATTTTTATGGAGTGTTTCAGATTGGAAGAGAAATTGGATGATTTAGGCTCCATGTTCAAAAAGATTGTGCCCTGTTTTCCACAGCCTCAAAAGCTTTAGAACAGTCAAAAAAAGAAAACTGAAAGAATTGAATTCAGAGAAAAAGTCATACACAAAACAATTGCGCTAAAGGCAACAAAGCATTGACGCATAAAAAAATTACAGAAAATAAAGCATAATTTTTCTTTCTTTAAATGATGGATTTTCAAGACGCTGAAAACAATGGCAAATGTTTGTTTATGAGGCCATTTAGTGCGGTCATTACTTGATTGTTGCCTAAGGTCCAATAGCGGAAAACCAAGAGAGCATGAAATTTGAAAGATTCATTTTATTGAAGCATAAAGCGCAGTTGCCTCAGGTTTAATGATTCACACACGCAATTAAAGGGCCTGAATTTGACTGCCAGGGTGATGTGTAGAACTGCTAATCTTAAATACCATCAAGTTTAAGGATTAGAGATAGTTTAGTGTTAGTATGAAGGAACACGTTCAACCTTAGTACCATTAGCGAAATAAAGGTTAATTTCTGTGTAACTGTGTACAACAGGCTCTTTGCACTGTGACATGCAGGTTATCAGTATAACAGTGGAGATGAAAAGCCAAGCTTTAAATTGGCTATCTGTTCAAGCAAAGCCATACTTGCAGTGGAAGTCTATGGATTATTATAATTTAAAATTATAATTGAGCCGTGCATTGAAAATCAATGAAAATGTTAAATTACCACTCTTAGGCGGATACATGGGTGTATTTCAACAAGAGGCCTTGAATTCCCTTTCA
Source organism: Yasuhikotakia modesta (assembly GCA_036877545.1). NCBI lineage: Eukaryota > Metazoa > Chordata > Actinopteri > Cypriniformes > Botiidae > Yasuhikotakia > Yasuhikotakia modesta. The sequence goes on along the minus strand of JBAJNP010002802.1, from coordinate 18,225 downwards.
ATAAAGGAGGGTCTGATTTTCTGATACACCAGCAGTGGAGAGACAGGATATCAGTAAATTGTGCCGGTGCTTTTCCAGTAACTGCATTGGAAATTGAATGTAATGTAATCACTGTTCCTCTATGTGCCGTGTACTGCGAGTGCTTTTACTGTACACTGAAACATACCGTTTTTTTCTTGAATTACTTTGTACTTTTGTACTTTGAAGTCTTTCAGGCCTGTCTCTGCTATCTCCTTTGTACTCCCTGAAACAACCATTGGCATAAGAAAAAAATCACCTTCTCAGAAAATGAGGACAAGATTTTTGTAACTGACATAAGATTTAGAGTTGATGAATTAATACAGACAAATTGGTATACGCATGCTAACTAGCAGCTAGTTCAGTAGAGGCTTTAAAAAGCCTAGTAGAGGCTTTTCTGGTTTATGAAWAATATACAATTGCCTTAATTTTATAAATTAATACAACACAGTTGCCTCTACTATAAATGGTGGATTTATTTTCTGTATTGGCAACTTGTGGCATTTCTTACGGCAAGTATATTTTTTAAATATGTGTTGCAGGTGGGTGAATTATTTGAGGCGTTGGAATTGTGTTTCTCACCAGCTGGTGCGGTGTTAACAACACGCTTTTAATAGCTGATACTCAATGTACAGGGTTCTGCTAGATAGATAAACAAATAATAATAGTGTTTTAAAATAAGCCTGCTTTCTGTGTAAATGTGCTATTTACCCACTCTCTCTGAAATGTTGTCTGCTGACTATAGAGGGCGCTCTCTATGCTGCTTTCAGCGTATGCATACGTGCACACACACACTTGAGATATCATGAGTGGCTACATCTTCATCTTTCCATCTGGTTAAGTTCCAAGAAGAGTCTCTGTGGTCGATCTGCACTGACAGATGCTCCTCGCTGCGTCCATACAGTATGTGACAGACACATATGCAAAGAGGCTTTTCTGCAAACACGCACACACACAGTATATAGAGAGTAACGTGCACAGGAACACAATCTCCACATTGCTCTCTTCAAGGGTACAAGCTGCAGTGCTTTAACTGAACAAATACACACAGACGTACAGAAAGCATTTACACGACTAATAGAGAGAAGGCCGAATTCGGCTGCAGGCCGAATGTTCACTGAACAAGAGCTAGATCACATACAAATACTGTAGGACCAGTTTAAAGAGATAGTTCACCCCAAAATGTAAAATCTTATTCTTCCTCATTATTTGTCATTCCAAACATGTAAGACATTTTCTTTCTGGGAAACACAAAGAAAATTTGAGGTACGCTGGATAACAATCAATACTCACTTCCATTGTATGGACACAAAACTACTGGGATAGTTCTCAAAATCTCTTTTATTGTTTCACAGAAGAAGAATTTTTGGGTGAACAATCCCTTTAATGTGGAGAGACATTGATAACAAGCTTTTAAATAATAAATTGTTTAAACTGAATGTAACAAGTTTTAGAAGCTTTTAAATTACTGCTTGTCATTTTGTCTTAAATCTATTTTCAAAGTCAAGCACTTTCAAAGTCTTATAAATTTTGAAATTACCCCTTTCAAAACCTTTCAAAAATTCAGGCCCCTGTCTTGTGGGAGTTTTAAATACTTTACTATTGTCACAGCAGGGAGGACGTTGATCTACAGTTGACCGTCCAACCGGCAGGTAAAGTTTTGCCTCTGAGGGCAGAGGAAGCGTTGGCAAGCGTTCAAACATCACAATGCTATTTCAGTGCTAGATCACGTACTGTAGTTACAGCCAACTCTACTGCTGGCCCCTCCAGGGCCCTGGAACTTTTTAATCTAATTAAAACAGGCTGAGAGACGAGATGAAAGATAAAGTCTCCACTGGGAAGTGCTTCACCAATGTGGACCTTGTCCTCAGCAATCACGACATTAGTTATCAGGCGCTGAGTGTGTGCGTGGGGACTGAGCCACCAAACGTCTGACATCTTTGGGGAGCAGGTGGGACTCACTGTCAGTGGTTGAGCCTGTGTGACTGACAAGGTAATTAATCACAGAGTGGACAGAACAAAACCCAAGAAAGCAACTTTGTTTAAGCAATAAAACATTTGCTGTTCACAATGAAAAGCAATGGACAGCCAACATATGAAACAAACGTTTTGGCCAATGTGACCAGGGATTATTTATAAACTCACTTTGCCACTTATTACTGAAAAACAGTTGTCAGATGTTCTCTACCATGCTGAGAAGACCAGCACAATTCTGCTGGTTCAGCATTGGTGTAACTACAACAGTTTCTGCTGGAGGACCAGCATGGTGGTGTTGTTCTCCAGCAGAACTTGCTCATCAACCAGCATGATCTTTCTGAGGAAGCTGGTGGACCAGGGTCTGCATCCAAATCATGTTAGTGAGCAGCCAGGCTGATGTTTGGACTTTGAGATAAATAATAGCAGTTCTTTGGAACCCCAGGAAGTTACATGACTTTATAGAGGGATTCAAGTACAATCACAGCTGGAGAACAGGGAACATTCTCAGAATATCAGCTATTTCCTTAAAGGTATCTCCAAAAACATTCTCACATCGACATCAGCAGGTGTTTTTTACATTATGCATCATATACAATCAGATACTATTAGTAAAGACGAACATGTGCAGCCAAACCCACCAGCCAGAGAAGTTCTTAAATTCTGATGGACCACTAACATTTCCTGTTGACATTCTGATACGGTTCATGCTCTTCATTTCCACACTCATGTCTAGATGAAAATAACATGCAGTCACAAATATCTCTGAGGCGAGAGGCATCACAGAATATTCGGGGACAATGAGAACACTGTGAAAAAGGTAGCAGTGGGCCGTGAGAGGCAGAGCTTTATAACCTTGTGCTGTTTTGTTTAGGGAGAGGACATCAGGAAGCACATCGGTCTATAAAGCTGCCGCCACAGGCCCTTATTAAAGTTTCCTGTGTGGTGGATACACCCAGTGGGCTGAAATGTTTTGCTTTTTCTGTTTACAGAGCCATACAGCTGCTGACAAAGATGAATCCTAGTGAAACTGATGTTTCTGAAGTAAATGTGTACATATACAACTATATATATAGTATGGCATAAATATATAATGTACCCAAGCTTTAATAGGCCAATACTGCTCCTCAATTTTTAATATACAGGCTTGAAAGAAACACAGTGGAGAATCTTTAGGGATTTTTAGCATGCAGTGAAGCTCTCGTAATGAAGACAGAGATGATACGGCATGATTTTAAGAGGCATGATCGTTTTGCATGCTGAAGATGTTGGAAGCATCAAAGCACTCGTATACACAAACCATTTCAATGCAGCTGCAGCTAACAAGAGTTTTAGGATGACTAAATTCAGAATAACCTTAAGCTAAACTTTAATGCCTGTAACCATAGTGACGTAGTAAAAATTTGCTACATTGTTTCTTTCTGGTCCACCCAAACATTTTCCAACTCATAATACCCCATTTTCTACCTTTTTTTATAAACTAAGACAAGCTGACAGCTCTAACATTTTGAGTTGACAGCCAAGATCACCTGCAAAGCTGCTATTCATACAACTATAAATGACAGAACAGACCTCAAGGTAATGTTCACAGTTCCAATCAAACAGCACATATTTGTAAATTTGCTGCTTCCTGAAATTAAAGGAACTCGGTTTGGATTTTCAATCAGTTTTTCATAGATTTTCACAGATCTGACAACCGAATTCTGCAGCTGCGTAAACAGCCAATCAGAAAGGCCAGTCCAAGCCACAATAAAATTATACATGCATAAAAATGTTTTCATTCAGTTCATTATTAACATGATCATTGGTTGGCCTGTAAGGAAAAGAGCTGACGTTGATTGGGATGTAATATGTCTAAACTAAATTTCAATGCAGTGCTGTCCAAGCTGGTCCCACATAATAAATATGCAATTATATAAATACACAGAGCCCTATATTTACGTGATTATTTGTGTGTGGGCTTTTGTACATGCCCTGTCGCTTCTCAAATGAATGGGCCTCATAAAAGAAGAGTCATAACCAATTCTCCTCCACCTGCCTGTCGGATAAAGAAATTGCTGATGCACAAGATTCCCAAGGTAAAGAGAAAATTAATTGTTGACTGCTTGTGTGATCTGCTCCATACAGATTTAAGCCAGAGATAAAGCTGTGCTTTGTTCATGTCAGATTTAGTTCTCTATGTGACACGAGAAACCATTTATGGTATCAGTGTTATGAAGGTTTTAACCTTTGGGATGTTTTTACCTGTCAAAGTAAAAGGATTTATTGTGGCTTTGCCTCTGGGTTACACATGTTTCAAGGAAACACATTACAATAAACAGTACACTATTGTATCTGATGCCATCAAGGGCCAGAGTCCAAATAAATTGCTGTATTATGTATTTTTTTAATATACAGTGGCACAGCTGTGTTTATAAATAGCAGCACTCAATTCTTGAAAAGATTTGTTGAGATCTCTTCTCAAACTTTGTTTCTCTAGTAAAAATACAAAAATCTACGAAGCAGTTGACCTAAGCAAAAGTTTCCATTTGTTGCCCAACAGCCTGATTGTTGTCTGAGAAACAACTGAAGTTTTAACTTTCTATGGGATAAAACGATTCCCTAATTCCCTAGTTGAAAGTGAAAGAACTGCAGAAAGATTTAGAAAACAGCACAGGAATAAATGGTTGATTGATAATCACATATTTTTGGAGAGCAAACGCTGACCCTGCAGCAACTTTCACCCGGTGCAGTATCGATTTAGCAAGTTTTCAGTGCATGAGAGCTAGACAAATGCAAACTGTACTGTGTACCTTTGGTGATCATTATAAATCTGTTCAGATACAGAGAGCTGTAGGTCAGATGTGTTGTTCTGCACAATTATGTCAAACAACTCCAATCGAACGAAACTGAAATATCAATGCGCATTCAAATTTGAAATGTTTTACACAACATTAGGCAAATGGTCAATGAGAGGTTCTTTTATGGTCACAGGCTTTGATGGGAAATTTTCATTTAGTTTTTTTGGAGGGGGTGGAAAAGTCAATCAAATCAACAATTTAGTTGCTGGCACAAATTTGGGCTTATAAAACCCTTTTGTACTCATTAAATATAACACAATAAGCAAAAGCAGTTGCCTGGATGTCTGTCCATGAAACAAAACCCTGTGTTTGACTGATGAGGTATTTCTGTCTTCCCTGGCTACTTAATTAGCTAACCCACCATCAAACATGGCATGCAATGGCGTTACCCCACACAGTCAAAACAACAGCCAACGTCACTCATGGGAAATTTGACTGAATAAATGTAAGGACAGAAGCACATTCCCCTAAGCAATAAATACTTCAGTGGTACATCAGATTGCTTCAAGACAGCCTGGGACATAAATAACAAGTTTGACTTACATCACCCTTCAAAGTCATTTATTATGGTTACAGATGTTCTATTTTTGTGCATTTTGCATGCAGGCAATGCGCTCTTGCTGCAACTGCTGCGATGTTGGTAAGTTTGTTAGCGGCACGGATGATTTCCGCCACACTTTTAACGTGCAGTTGGCAGGGCATCTTCCCTTGTTGCATTCGATTAATGTTGCCGGGTGATTTAAACACTGACCTTATCCAAACTGACAAATGGGCAATTCTTTCTCTCCCCAATCACACGCACGTATACACACAATGTGCGCTAGTTTCTTATTTACTGCCTATTTTCCAAATGCCACATTTGTTTCTGTTTACACCAAGGACTGAAGCCATCAGCTGTGAAACATTGTTCAGATGGGCTTCACCCCCGAGTGAGTTGTGGCGGGCGGATACGACCCTATATCCACGTTTATCTTTGTGGGTTACTCTGACACTCTCCAGCTTACCTCCTTTATCACGCTGGTTTAACACTGAAGAGATGAAGAAAAATCTCACCCTCAAACCCAGATGGAGAGATGTATGTTCATCTTCAGTTTTCTTCCCTCTCTCTGGGCTGCATCTAACCCTCAGCCCTCACAGTCCTACTCAAGTTCTGTTCCAAATGGTGCATTTGATGCGACCCTATGGTCTTGCACATTTGCAAAGGTGTTGTTGTGGGTCTTTGAAATACATGAAAATGCAGGACCGTTGTCATTTTTGCAATCAGAAGAGGGTCATAAACACCACTGTTACAGACTCTCAATGCATTGCATGGGGCTTTCATGAGCACCCTTTAAAATTGTGAAATGAATAATAGAAAAGCTAACTCTGTAATCCAAAACAATTGTCTTATTCAAATAATAATAAAGCTACCAAATCAAATAATTAATAAATATAATTAATAATTATAAATACAACTAAATGTAGTGATTGATATGTTTAAAAACATCTTTGCCAATATAGTAATACAAATTAAATAAATACAGTTTCTTTTAAATAAATACATGCTTTATGTTTCTTTAAAAACACAAACTATTATTTATAAGGTTCAAATCAAGTGCACCATAAAGGAAGAACATTTTAGGTTCATTTGTGTCTCAAATATTAAACAGCACTAAAATATCTAAAAAAATGTTGTGTGTTATGAACATCCATCTCTAACTTGGCCATTTAACATTTTTAGACTCTAACACACATATATCTGTTCCTGGGCATTTGTAATCCATTGAAAGGCCCTTGCATTAATGGTAAAGTATTGTACTATGCTAGTTATGCTACGATAGGAAACTCAAGACCTCATGAGAGCTTCTGTCCTTATTCTTCACCACCTCAGCCTGTCTCCACTTCCTCCCCAGAGTCACAGGGAGTTCAGTCCACCTCAAGCTTCTAAACTACAACACTCTCTCTCCTCAGACTTCAAAAGGTCAAACCTGAGACTCCCATGGTGTAGGTGTGCTTTCTGACCCTTAGCATGATGCTGGCATACTTTCCCAGGACTCCAGGGGCTGTTCCAGGGTCAGTGAATATTCAGGATTTACTCCAGAGTTCTGTGAATGCAGACAGTCTTGGGAAACTTTTGATGTAGTACTGAAATATAATAAAAAATGTTACGTGGTGAGTCATGTTATAAAGTGAATCTTTTATTAAGTAACTCTATCAATGTTACTGGAGCTGACACTTAAAAGGTTCCACTGACTTTAGTTGAAGCCCTCCAGCATGGTCAGAGTTCAGAAAATGTTGTATGCATTTAAAAAAAAAACTCAAGAAGTTTGACTCCTTTGGCTTCCTGTAGTCTGATGTGCACTCTGTGACCATTTTATGTCATTGACTCGCCGGGTATAAGTTTGTTTAGAAGTTAGCAGGCTGCAACAGGCATTTCTAAAGAGAAACAGTTGCTAGTTTTTCTAGTGAGGTCTGTGAAGTTCACGGCATTATGTGTCTTATTAAAAGTTTTACAAGAACTGTGAGATGTCTTAGCTTGTTTCAAGTACAACTGTATATTATGTTTTTATGTCTGTGACATATATCTGGTGCTATTTTTATAAATGGATGGAAAAAAGCCTGGATCACAAAGCCAACAAACAGATTTAATGTTTCCATAACAGAATCCCAGCTAAAAGGAAACGTTCTCTGAAAGTTGCCTTGAAGTTAACAAAAACATTTTTGTGGTAACTTCCAACTTTCACAACATTAATAAAAAATACATTCTAAATAACCTTTAAAATGTTTTTGTAAAAACATTGGGATAACATTACCCCAAATAACACAGTTAGCAAGGTAACCTCCCATCACTTATACAAGCTTTCATTATGCTGTAAAAAAATTCACATATGCTGAAATAATGATATTATAATTTATACAGCTTGCCAAGAGTCTGATCTGTTCTAATTATGAAACATAATTAAACACCCATAAACAGTTTTTAAAGTAACATGAAAGCTTAGACGCAAAGACACGATGTTAAAAAAACATTCGGAGGTTACATTGACCCTGTGTGTGATTCCCTGGATCACTGAGTGTAAAACTATCTCAGACTTCCCTCTCCCATCCGCCATCTCTGACATGACATCACACACTGTAGAATTCCATGAAATATGTATTTATCTGCCTTTTCATTCCCTGCTGTACAGGTCTGGTGTTCACACACGGTGATCCAGCCGGTTTCTCAGGGACTGAGAGCTCATGGTGGGCTGCGGCTGCTATCCAGAGTATCCCATGATGTTTGAAGTGGCTGACTGTGCGCTAAAAGGGTGAGACTAAAAGAACCCAGAGATTCTGTCCCGCTGTGACACAAGCTGCCGGCACAGAGCTTTGGAGCCGCATTTCCCCATCCCTCCCCATGTACAGAGATATATGCCACCTGTCCTGACACTGATCTCTTTATTGTCTGTGGGAGGCGGAGAGAGAGACAGAGAGAAAGGGAGAGAAATGACATGTAAAGTGGGCCCTCGTGCAGTTTGCCTACAATTACAGTGCATAACACTGAATTGTAGGCAATTGTGTGTGTGTGTATGTGTGTGTGTGTGTTTACCTCTGATTGCTTATGTTTAATGTGCCATTTCCCCAAACCAGACTTTTGACTGTTTCTGGTGAAAAACATCCCACTTAGACACAAGGTTGGGGGGGGGGCATTTGACTAACATGTAAAACAACTAATTACATCTCATTTTTTGTGACATACAGGGAGGCAAAATTTGTAATCAATGCAACAGCAATAATATACCACAGCTCAACAAATCTGTAGCTCATTAAAACACTGCAGCTGTGATCTCTTCTAAAGGTTACACAGACAGCACAGAGGAAATGAGACTTCACATTTCTTCCCATCCAAAAAAACTAACTACTAGTTCACAAACATGAGCATGAAGATTAGTGAAAAATATTTTTACTGAAAAAACAGAAACAGGTCTGGAACAACACAAGTTAAGTAAATAATCACAGAATTTCCACGTGGTTGTATTAATATTAAGGGCGAATTTACCACATGTGACAGAGATAATTCATTCCCTCATTCATGTTCTGTAAGTAGTTCTGGACACAGTCAAATTGAACAGCAGGTTTCTCTGCACTGATAATGCATTTTACAAGCACAGAATAAGCCTGACCCAGTTCTATCCAACACAATGCTGTCTCTACTTCCAGCACATACACAGCACAGACACTCACACAGACACACAGACACACACACACGCACACACACACACCACTGCATCAATAAATCATAAACAAGAAATAAATTAAACATTAATTCCCAGCTTGAGAAGAGCTGCTCACAGTTGGCCAACAGGAGCATCTCTTACTCTGACTACTATCTGCCTGTGGCTTAATTAGGATCCTCAAATTTCCAGTGAACAAACAAAGGCGGGAACAGCAGCCTAAGAACAGCAGCATGGGAACAGGACACTAAGCAGGTTACTGCTCCCCTCCTGGGTTAAAGTAACACAGTCCTAACAGCAGAGCAGTGAGGTAGAAGAAAGGGGGAAAAGTGGGAAGAGTAAAATTAGGTTCTCTATCTCTGTAGAAACAACTTATTTGACAACATGCCCTTTGTTGAAAGTCTCCTATACATTCTTTTATAAGAGCCTATTAGGCATTAACATGCTATGCTTTAACAAAGCCAGTTATGGCAGCTTTAATCTTAATGCAAAATTTGATTTAAACAACTGATTCTCACACACACACCTGCTTCTCTATGTGCATTAATCTCTATGTGAGCTTCTAAATGTGCATTAATTGATTTACTGAGTCTTTCAAATCAGTCCTAAGCTGCATGCAAAGTGACCAAATAAACTAACCAACTCCAAAACATTTCATGTGGCAACATCAGACTGGAAGCCAAATGATTTTCTGACATGATTTATTGTTGTTCCTGATTGGCTGTCTGGGTATCTGATATGTAAAAGAAAGATATGCATAATGCAGTGATACAGTCGATGGCTTGCCGTCAGCAGGGCTAAATTAATTTACACAGCTCTGTAGAAACTGACGTCTCACGTCACGAAGGCAAATGGAGTCAAAATGACAAATTGAATGTCAACAGTTTCCGGCTGGACAAAGCCTGTTTAGTCGTATGTAGTCTTTTAATAGCAATTAACTGTGGACAGCAAAACAGCTCAAGCAAAACAAGTCGCAGTTGTATACCAATAAGCTCACATTTCTTTTAATTAAAAGAGTGCAAGATGGTGGCTGACATTTTGGTTGTCCCCAATGAGTGAGTCTTTGGCTGAACAGGACTCATCTGGTGTAATTAAATTGCAACAGAACCCTCAGACTGTGTTGTTGACTGCTGTCGAGACGTGATGTTGATACTGTGGTTGTACAAAAGAAGCGGTACATGATACAGTCCTCTTGTACTCCAATTCTTGCACTGACTACCAACACCTCTCTCTGAATTTTTACCCTCAGTTCATCCTTATAAATTTGTACAACAACTTTAATAACCCCTTACATGTCCATTTATGTAAAATCTCTCTCACTGACATGTACAGTACATACTATACAAAATTAAACTGGAAAGCAAAATAATAACAAAAGAGACCAGTTTTAATCTCTAAATAACCCGGCTCAATACTTTCAAATTGCAATTCTTTCTTATTATTAATAATTATAGTTTGTGTGTTTGCGAATTGCCACAGAAATAACAGGAAAAGGAAGCTGTCCCCCCAACAGAATTGCCTAAAAATGTTGGTTGTTAATTTTATGCAAATGATATGCAGATGATGTCATCAAGAAGCTCCCCATGTCCTGCTCCTGTTAGTAATGAGGTCATAACAGAGAAGTCTGACTTCAAACAATCTTACAGACACATTTTGAGGATTTCATCATCTCACTCTAAACACGTCAATGTTTTGACAGGCATTTCGAAATTGTTCAGACGTGGAGATTGATGCTGGCTTAAAAAGTCTGAGTAGACCGTCAAGCAAACTGATTCTTTGAATGTTTGCACATTCTGGATTTTTACTTTTGATCTGATAAAGAAAAGAAAAATGTCATGTTTAACATCTGCCTTCATGTGGTGGGAACAGTTGCATTTTAAATGACACAAAAAAGCCACTAAAATGTGTCATTAGCCAGACAACTCTTCCCACTCAATTAAAAGGGACATTATGGACTACACATTGCATGAATTAGGTGCTAAAGTTCAGGCTTATACATTCTTCTTATACATTGGCCTTGTTTTATAAACCAAAAATAAATTAAACATTACCAAATCTTTGGCAGGACTTTAGCAGGAACTATTTTTTAACAGAACTTGCTCTGTCAGTTCTGTTAATCTTCAACAGAAATTGTGAATGGAAAATACTGTTTTGAAATATAAGCTCTATAGCAAAAGTTAACAATGCATATTTCAGGCTCATTATTTTTTTCTGTTGAAAGACTAAACTTCCTTCTGTACTAAACATGACTGTTTTTACCTGGGCACATTTAATTGCCATCTGCAAGTAAAATTAAAAAAACTGCTGCCTCTGTTTCCCTCTGTAAATAAAACAGTAACTAAAGCTAATTTGAGGTAACTGTGACACATGGCTGTAGTATTTAAAAGTTATATCTGTTATACTGTAACTATAACTATAACTATAACTATAACTATAACTATATATATATATATATATATATACACTAGAAATAGAAAGAAAGAAAGACAGAAAGGAGGACAGAAAGACAGCAAGAAAGAAAGAAACAATAGTTCTCTCAGAAGTGCCTATGATGCAACATACTGTAATTGCAGTAAGAGGATGAGGCTGCAGATAGAGACACATATCAACACATATTCCACACATAACTGCAGTATCTCCCTTAATAGACAAATTAAACATTGCGTCAGCAAATAAGTTTGTGGGGCAGCAATGAAGGCCACACATTCACAAGATGTTTAACTAGGAAGAAAAAGCCGGAGGGTGAACTTGTGGGGCAGCAATGAAGGCCACACATTCACAAGATGTTTAACTAGGAAGAAAAAGCCGGAGGGTGAACCACTTTTTGATGACATTACATATAAAAGCACATGTGAGACACACACACATACTTTAACTGTAGGACAATTTACTTGTATGTGATGACAGATGATAGATTCCCCACAATTCCACATCAGGAGTCAACAAGGTTCTACCATGTGATGCTGTGTCTGACCCCTGCTGGCCCTGGCAAATTCATGCCTGATCACTGCACATGTCCTTTTGTGACCCCTCCCATTACAAAACACAACACATAACACAAAACAACAGAAGGGAAAAACTTATTATGAATATCACTCATCAAAACACACAGGAAGGTCAAATGGACGTGAACCCAAACAGTGTGAATCACAGCAATTTTTGTGCTTCTACCCTGCAGGCTGCATGCTGAACAGTTTGGAGGAATAAGTAAAAGTGAAAACTAACCAGACCACGTTCAAAACACGAGGGATATATAGCGACACTAAAAGAATAAGAAAGTGTGTATAGCAGCGTGCTAACCAGAGATGACCACATTTTCAACTCTTGTTTTCTCAAATCCAAAGAGACCTACAATAGACTTCGAAAGTTCATCCACTGTTCAGCAATTAAATCAGCCTCTAATTTATTGCAAAGCTCCACGCATACAACAAACACTGTGTGCTGTTAATGAGACCCCACAGCTGCGTCCATTATGTTTTGTGGCACGTGGCTGCGTTGACTTGTTTACACAGCATCTCTGGTGATTCTTATCATTTATACACAAAAAATAGTTTAATACGAGTTGCTTCAAGCACTCTTGGCATAATGGAGTCAACAATCTGTCTCTCCATTATTTGCACATAAAGAGAAATGATGGGGAGTTAGGGCACGTGGTGTGATAATCAATAATTTCCCCTCATAGTTTCTGACCGTTATTGCTGCTCCTTGTAAGCACCCATTACAGAGACCCAATGCATCTTGTGGGGACCACGGCTGTTTTGATGCATGGCTCCTTATTTTAACTGTGCCAGAATTATTGGACTGCTGCTCTGTCAGTCCTCTGCTTTCCTTTACTTTTGCAGGTATTTGGGGAAATAAATCTATATCAATTCCCTCTCATACTGTAACAAATGTTCCTTCAGTTATATATTTATGCATATGTATGCAAAAGGGTTAGGCTGTGAATATACATCTTTGAACAGTCTACAGGGACTTAAAATGCTTTAAAATGGAAATGCTGTTCAAACATAGGCTGATCGGTTTGTTTGTGGAATGAATTTTGCATGTTTATTTTATTTATGAGAGCTACGCTGGATAAAGTCAAACGTTCCTGTACTCACCACACAGAGAAGAAATCTTCCCATTGGCCATTCCTCTTTCCTAAAGGGCCTTTTCCTCAAGATTTAGCTTTTAAATCTGCGAAAAAGGACAAAATAAAGCAGTTTAATCAAGACCGGAGAGAAACATACAAAAAAAAACAAAGCAAAGAAAAAACCAAAGTGTAATTAGGAAGTAAACAAAAGAAAACAGCCAATAACCTTAAAAAACCTTACAACACAAACACAATAAACACCTGTATAAATGTGAAAACAAACACAGTGTGTTATTAGTTTCAAGGCTGTCTGCAAGCTCTGTGTTCCAAGGTTTTACCAGTAATCTCTAGGGCTTGAGTTTCATATGCTCTTCCAGCAAACTGTGGTCTAAACCACACTGAAACTTTTGCAGAATCAATATCATGTAATATGAACAAAGCCTGACATGAAAAAGAGGCTTTACTTTTTCACTTCCTGCTTCCCCTGATAGACCATAAGGAATACCCCTATATGACGCAGTACGTCCCTCTTTTTATTCAAAACCACAGAAGTTAGGATGTCTATATCTTGATCCCAATCTATTTCTGCTCTCCGCCATGTGGAAATCACTTCTTTCTGACAGTATTTTCTCTTTCTTTCTTGGTCTGAAGAGACACTAATGAGTCTCCCCATACAGTTCTGCTAGTAGACACTGGAAAGGTGATTATGCAAACACCAGTCCTGAATGACTAATGAAAGCTGCAGAACTCAGAGAAGGCGACTGTATTAACAGGAAAAAAGAAGGGAAAAGAAAGTTTGTTTCTGGAGTCTCTTGTAAAATCAGTCTTGACACTGAGTGCTATTAGTAGACCATTAGGCAGTTCAAGGACAATAGCTATCCCCCGTTTGATAATTTATCCCCAGATCCCATCGTTATGCTCCGTGCCTGAAATCAAGACAGCCAGGGAATATCAATGGCCTTGCTGAGGTTAAGGGCAAACTGGGAGAAATGATTCCTTAAGGTTCCATTTAAACTCAGCAAATCGTTTATTATTTCATAAGCCTGTCTTGTTTACCTTCTCCATACATTTCTGAAGCAATAATGCGGTTGTTTTTAAACACGATAAAGGAAGTTCTGATAAAAGACTTCTAAAGTAGATGCTGAAAAATTGTTGATATTGATTCGTGCCTGTGGGCACTCCACACTCAAGAAGTAGGACAACTCAACCTGCACAAGGTGAATGAAAATACATGCTTTCCCACTCCTGTTCCTTTAAACTTCCTGTCTGTCGGTTCGCTAAGGACCTCCAAATTCAACCCTTCTCAAAATCATCAAAAATGAGAACACATTGGCTCAATTAAGCTATCATTGTTCTTAAAAATGATGCCTTTTATTTCAAGATTCTGGTCAAGAGTGTCCAGCTTCAATAGTTTACATTCATTATTTATTATCTGGCTTCATAACTAATAACAGAGATCTTTAACCTTGATAGATTGAGTTTTTCTTTTGCTGAAATGATTTCAGCCTATCAAAAGAGTGTTGAGAAACTTTCAAAGGCACCTGCGTACATTTCCTGAATAAAGTTACTGGAAATACTTATTTGTATAAAGGTTCCAGTGTAATAAAAAGTTATTTCCTTTATTTTCCCCTTTCTTTAACAAAACTTCATCCTGTGTTAAAACCCATATATCTCTTCTGTAATGTTGCCAACATTTGCCAATACATCAGACCAAAGGCATTTATGGTGGTATCTGTTAAACACTGGTCTGTCCTCCTATTGACCAAGGGCCACAGTGTTATCTATCTCATCCAATTATTCTACTCAGATGGACATGTTGCTAAATCCTTTTCAATCCCACATGCTTGATTAGGCCTCAGTTCATGCTTGATTTACCCTTTGCTGTAAATCAACCTGGGGCCTTTTGTAATAGCAACACACCAATTAATCTCATCATTGTTGCAATTAGTAGATTGAGTGCTCTGGTTCAAATGGGAAATCCGGTGGGTGCTGGGGGGTGACAGGGGATGTAGAGGGTGCGGCTGATTGATGGTCCTAGGAGGCAAATCCAAACAAAGGGTTAAGAACTACAGCGAAAATAGAACATTGAATACTATCCAAACACAATGTGACATTTTAAGAGGGAAGCCTTTAACCAAATTCCATTAGTGTGGCTTGGTAGCATGGGTCTGATTTGATCCTGGTGGGAATAGAGTGTCAGTAGACCAGTCTGAAGGAACTTGTGGTAACATGTAGGAAACACCTCAAAGCTGTAACGAGGGCCCAATATCATTGTGCTCCTAAGGGAGACTGGATTTCACAGAGTTAAACTAGCCTTGCATTTAGTAAAGCTTCAGCGAAGCAAAGAAAAGGTTCTTGCTTTCTACCTCAGCTTTATTCCTTCATTCATGAATATTATTGCCTCAGTCCACAATTTTTTCTATTTTATCCATTTATTTCAGCATGCACCTCATATAGCTATGCAAATTTCTTTCCTTTATAAGACAAACATATATATATAATACAAATATATTACAAGCAAAAGAACATGCACAATAAAAAGGGTTAAAAAAAGGGTTTGGATTAGTCACAGAGAAGGTTTCATTTAGAAGGTAAAATAGGTAATTAAACAAACATTAAACCAATTAAAGACCCTCTGAGGTACTGTGCTGACCTCCATTTAAACTGTTCAAATAAAAAAGGCAATTTCGTTTACTTTTCCACTCCATTTTTTTGCCATCATTTTGTTTCTCTCTCACTCTCATTTTAAGGCTCTGTGCTTCTCCTGCGTTGCCCTCTCTTTCATCCAAACTCATTCCAACCATCTCAGTATCTGTCTTTTCCCTTCTCTCTGCTCTCTGTCTCTTTGCCAGGCTCATGTTGGGTGAATGAGAATCAGCAATACACACAGACACATGTACAGCGTCTGTTCTCATTATCTCACAGAGTGCTGGCGCACCCCTCGGCCTCAGTGTGGCTTAATCCAGAAAACTTTAACCTGATGCACTAAGAACTCTCATCAAATCAACACACAGATAAACACCCAAAGAACACGTGGAAACAATGACTTACCAAAAGACAAAGGATGGAAAAAAAGAAAGGGAGAAAGCGAGAGATTTAAAACTAGCGTCAGCCACAGCTTTCAACACATCCCCTCCATAATACGGTTCTGCAAATATTAGGACTGTGCAATTAATTTAACTGAAATTGAAATCATGAAACGGCTTTGTGAGATTATTCAGGCTGTGATTTAATTAAAACTAGTCTTCATGTGCTGTCGGCTTCAGAGTAAGAGGCGGTGCACTGTTCTGTACTACGCTACACACACCTCAAGCAAAGATAGGGCTCATTATACTGATTTAAACTGTCTCATTGTTCACAATGAAGCATGCATACTATTAAAAATAAAGGTGCGAAAAAAGGTCTTCGCAACGATTCCAAAAAATAATGTTTTGTTCCCAAATAATCTTTCAAAGGTTACAAAGAATGAATTGTTCTTACCTTTAAATAGTCTGTAGAACCTTTTTCACTTAAAAAAACAAGTAGGATTCTGCAGATGTGCATGAGCAGGTTGTCTGAGGTCAGTTAGATAAACTAACTGCTCCTGACTCACTTCGCTTTCACATTTGCATAACATTTTGGCAGCTACAAGGTACCATATTAATGTAGGAAGTCTAATATATGCAAATGCACTGGGGTTCTGCAGACAGAGTAGCTGACAGCATTTAACTAGAAATGGAAGGAGAAACAAACGTAAAATTATTGTCAATATATACGCTGTAATACAAGTCTAATACTTCGCATAAAACAGGAAATAAAAGCATCAAAGTTGAATAGGTTCCTAACTGAAGCCTTAACTGCTTCTACTCGCAGCACAACAAACAGGAGTAATTTAGAGTCAAAGATATTTTTGCACGTGAGAGTGTCACAGTTCATCAAAACACATTTCAAATCACAATTTTCCACAAATCAATCGCAATATGACTTTCACCAAACCATGTAGCCCGGGCAATTGTTTATTTGTTTATATTTACAGCCTTCACTTTAAATGTGAAAGAATTTTTATGAGCCTTTCAGAAGGTTCATCATTCTGTGAGGCGGCGAGACTGTTTCCTGTCAGAAAACATTACATGAGCATAATGAGCTTGTTAAGAAAGAGTTTAACCCACAGGCAAAAGAACAGAGCAGTAAAATGTTTCCTGTGGGCTAATTAGAATAAAATCTCCATCCGGAGGCATATCTGAATTGTCACGTCTCTATCCTCTCATTTACTGCTCATAAATGAGCATAAGCACAACTCATAAATTGTCTTCACAAGTGTCTTTTCTGCAATCCTAAAGAACATAAATAGTCATAATGTAAAAAACACTTAAGTGTACTGTACTGTACAGAACAGGTACTTAGTGGTTATGCAGTTTAAATCTAATATGTAGATTTAACAGAAAGCGCTTAGGTCCAGCGATGACAGTTTGATTTGTCTGCATACAACAGGGAGGCAATTGAATACAATTGTTGAAGAAATGACACTTGCCCTTAAGAGAGACTGATTTTGAGAAGGTTTATTGATGTTTATTGAGAATTGCAGTGGGCGCTGGTTTTCATCTGCCTGTTTAAAACCTCTGTTATTGATCTGGTGGTTATTGATCAAGTTATCCTAAATTGGCTTTTAAGGCTTTTTCCACATCAATAACAGAGTTTCTATAACAGTTGTTTGTTATATACAACATCGATTTTAAAACTTTCATGCTGAGAATCTTACTTGCGTTTACATGGTCGGCTTATGATCATTGTACAGTTCTTTGTAAAATGTAGAAAACGAAAGTTTGGTCAGTTTAGTTGAAATTATAATCAGAGCCATTCATCATATACACCGCAGGGATTTTATAGTCTAAACCTCCTCAAAACAGTTTACAGTGTTACTTTAAATGCAGAATAGTGTAAGATTTTAAAGGGATAGTTCCAAAACATGAAAATCCTTCCATTGTTTATTCACCTTCATGTCATTCCAAACCTGAATTTTTGTTGCTCAGGAATAGAGATTTTGAAGAACACTGGCAACCAAACAACACTGGCATTAACTGACTAAACCACTGAGACATTTGTCTACTTTTGTATTCCACATAAAAAAAGTTATATGATTTTAAGTTAT
>JBAJNP010002801.1:0-44778 GCA_036877545.1 Yasuhikotakia modesta | reverse complement strand
TTAGAGTTAATTAGTTGATTCAGATGATTAGGTTAATAGCTGGTTTAGAGAAACTTTTCATGATATGCTCATTTTTTGAGATAGGAATTTTGGGTTTTCATGAACTGTATGCCAAAATCATCAATATTAAAACAATTAAAAGGCTTGAACTACTTCAGTTGTGTGTAATGAATCTAAAATATATGAAAGTCTAATGTTTATCAGTACATTACAGAAAATAATGAACTTAATCACAATATGCTAATTTTCTGAGAAGGACCTGTATACTTACACTATGCAATATATAGTTAATAGTATACTTAGTTATATTAAATGTGTTGTGTAACAAATCAAGTACTTCATTATGCATATTGCTAAAACAACAGTCTGAAATTGTTCATGATTTCACCGTTTTAAAGATTAATGAAAGATCAATGCTAAAATTGGTATTGTATATATAGTAACCTAAAACTTGCTATAACAATCTTAATATTTTTGGTTGTTCTAGCTGTAAGCATATTTATACAGCCTATATTTCTATATGTAAAATATACTTTATTTATTTTACAGCCAGATGTGCATTACTTAATCATTCCACATTTGTTTCTTAGGTATGGTGCACAAAGTAATGCCGCAAATAACATACATACAACATGCATTGTTCTTTTCAATCCAAACAACTTTCGTACGACAGCCATTTGAGGTGCTTAATGTGTTTGTAAAGGCATGAAATTTAGCACACACATCGTCTTCGATCAGTTGTTGTAGGCAAAACCTAAAATGATGTGAATGTCATTCCCATTTGATGGGAATGATGTGGGGCTCTCCTTTTGACTAAGTGATGCGGTTAATTTTTTTTTTTTTTTTTTACCAAATTTAGTACATGTATTGTTCTTTTGAAGACAGAAAACTAAATAAAAAGTCTGCCATTAAGGATTGTATGTGAATTTTTTAAGAAAATTCCAGGTTCTGAATTTTCAAATACTCTTCTAAGAGAAATTACGGGATTTTCACCAAACCTTGCAAATGTTATGGCAAGACATCAAAGATAACTTGCAAAAAGATTTTTGAGATTTGAAACAGTGTTGCCATGGCGAGACAACAAATTTATGACAGTAAATTAAAACTGGAAGTGTTTCATATCTTCTGCATGCACTGAGTGATTTCGTTCAAACTTGAGAAATATGTTTAGTATTGTGGGCTGATTGTGGACTATGTGTTGGACACAAACAGCGGTTGATTGTCCTTTGGCATTCAGAGCTATTATTGTAATAGACATAAATAGACAGCGTCACTGGCGATATTCACAATTTAATAACAGAATATCAGCACTCTTTGTGTGATATTTTTAAATACAGTATCTACTCCACATCTATACCTAAATCAACATTTTAAAAAAAATTGCACACTGGAGGACAGGTTTTAGCTGAACTGGGCTAGCGTATCTGACTGTGAGAACGGAATGTCCAATTCCAGCAATGGCAGATTAGCAACTTTTCCACATTACACCATCCCCATTTGCTGCGGCTGTCCAGTCACTCACCCACAGCCAACATTCATTTCATTTCTGTGTTTAGCTGTCACCATGTTTCAAAATGGATTCTGGGAGTATAACTGGCCCATTATTTGGTCCAGATGTTTCTACTCGCTTCTGCATCCTCATATATCTCAAACACAATCCTGCTGGACCTGCCACCTGTAAATCAAAATAAATGGAGCCTCTAGAATCAACACTACACAATGTTTAAAATGTTTTTTTTTTTGTTTTTACTATAAATATGTTAGCTTTAAGGATATCTATAAACTAGTTCTCCAAAACATTGACAAAACTCATATTTAAAAGATTCAAAAGTTAGACTCTCAATTTTCATTGTGTCGTTCTGCACTTTAGTTTTTCATCCAATTTTTCTGAACAGTCAAATGCTCTCTAGAATTTCAAGCGCCCCGCCCATCACTCAATAATTTGTTCCGCCCCAACTTCCGCTTTTCAGTGGACATTCAGTTACATAAACTCACGGAACAGAGCTGTGCATTTCATGGCACTACAGTGAATCTTTTAATACTGAAAGCGTGTCTCTGCCGCATCCACAATAGCAATATGCCTATTTAAAAGTGATAAAATGGGAAATAGGATTTAAATTATTGGAATTGATTTATGTAAACTTTTAATTTCAAATTTAGTGGAGTCTTTTATCTGAATCTTTTTTCCTTTAAATATATTTAAAAAGATTTTTAAAGAAGCATTCACGTGATAATATGCAGGACTGCAATGCATGAGAATATGATGATGAATAACTGTCTCTCAGGCATTAATAGTTTTTCAGCCAACTGATGTATCAGACATTCTCCCACATGTGTTCAAAATATGTGACAGGGCAGAACTAAATGCAAATATTATTTCACACACTCCAAAGTAAGTTCATTTAGAATTTATTACAAAACAGTTTATATTATAGCCAGGCCACAGCAAGATTTGTCTTTCTTAAAAGTCATCCTGTTGTCTGATTAACAGGATTTCGTACCTAACATTGCATAAATACTCACCCAAAACTGAATATAATGTTCCTCACTCAGAGAATAATCTGAGCCACTGCTTCCCAAAGAGATAAGATAAAGAGTTATTTAATAACAGCTGTCAGGCATCTTCTTTCAGGCAGAATGCTATTAACCATGGTGCTTCCTCCAAGACCACAGTGCTAGATAAAAAAAAACTAGCCCATTTTACATCACTACTACACTGCAAGGCTTGTGTTAGTCATAAACATGGAAGATCGTTATATGATAAAGGAAGACTTTGTGTCCGAGACAAACTAACAAATGAGAATCTTTTCCTCCCAGATCATGCCAACTAGTGTCTTCAAAATGAATCCTTTTTCTATCAGACTTCTAGTACAAAATTTTCCATCACACAAGACTTCCGAAGGACAGTTCCCCATAGCTGAGGATGCAGACAGATCATGAATTCTTTGTCCTCTTGTCTTGTCATTTTCAGAGGGAACCTTGTTTTACGCAGCATGCAAAACAGAGCTTTTTCTTTTTTTCCCAACACAGAGACACAATAATCTGTCTTTGTCTGAATGCCCACTCTATCTCTCCAACACACATGCCTGAGTTCTATACAGCATCATAAAACTGTACTGTTCATGTACATCAACTCAGACAGCAACATAAATCACTTCTGGAAAATGTTTAAAAAGTAATTTCAGCCTTAGGCAACAAAACTTTCACATATGCCTTTGGATAAAATGGTCAAAATAAGGATGTGTGTGACAAGAATGCCTCCATTATTAAGAATGGTGGAAATTAACTGTCTTTCAGTGACTGGCCTTAAATATCTTGCTAGAATGAGATGTTAAATGTGGAAGATGTGTTTACAACTTGTTTCATGTTAACTATGTGCTAACAAAATCGGCCCTAATTTGACACACTTTAATTCCAATAATTAGGGGGTTTTCCATACAGGGATAAAATTAGGTCAAAACTTTGCTAATTCTAGTTAAACTAATTCAGAATTGAATTAGTTCATACTTCTTTAAACATTTCATAGTTTTAAAAAAATTGCGGAAAGACAGACTACTACTAAAGGACTACTTTTTTTGCAATAAATGTCCTAATTTAACTAACATAGATTAAGGGCTTCTGCTGAGACTAAAAAGGAGATAATCTGTTGGGTATATGTTTTGTAGGAAACTATAGCGTTATCACAACCGCATATCCATAATACATAACTGTCACGAGTTCCTGCGTGACTGAAACAATGAATACGCAGAGAAACGGAGATTTCAGAATCCAGAAACGGTTTATTAAAACAAACAAAAACGAGACGTAGGAAAAACTTCAGATTACGTGAAGACGATGACAACTGAAACATGAACAACTTAAATGGGGAAACCAATTGACAGAACAGGTGAACATGATAACTAAAACACAGGTGAGGGAGATTAATGAAAACAAGAGACAATAGGAGAAATCAAAAGAACATGGAACAGGACAAAAACCATAAAGTTCCCTGGGGGGAGCGTGAAAATAACATTAACATATCATGCCAGGAGTATGGAAATGGTCATTAAGCACAGGGAATTAGGCCCCTCTTGACATTTGCCAACTTTCCCATCATTTATCATTTTACATGTTTTCATCACATCAGTTTCTCTAATGATCCAACCCCAACTTATTTTCTCAGGGTCACATGGTCACCTAAAAACTATAAAGCAGGGGTGTCCAGTCTAGTTCCTGTAGGGCCACTGTCATGCAGAAGATAGATGCAACCCCAAAATAACCCCAAGAAGCTGTAAATTTACAATGAATTTAGAGCAGCTAAGGGGCTTTGCGAGACATGATGCAGAGTGTGGTTTACAGTAAAATTAGCTGTTTTAACTTACTTTAATGTATACCATGGCTTATAGCTTTAGGCAGTGTTTCATATAACAATGTAGTTCTTTAGATAAAGGACCACTCAGGCACAGTGTTGCAGTAATGCTGATGTTGTAGGGTCAAAGGTGTAGTTTTATAAAGTGGTACCAGCTTACGAAGGCAGCTCAGCCAATTAAAATCAAATACTAGAACTTTCTATTTAATAAGCTATGTTTTACTTGGGTTACCTGCATTTGTAAACTGGGTTAAGGTCAGTTACAGATTGAACAGAGTTTTGTAAAGGCCCAAGCGCTTTTTACAAAATATTTCTTCTTCAAAATATTACAAAATATTAATTTTTACAAAAAAAGTTTTTTTGAGTCTTTGGTTCCTTAACATGCTTAAGTCTTGAAATTGGCGCACAAATCAGAGTGGTTGGCCATTGTTGTTGGCCAATGGCTATTGGCCATTGCACATGGGTGGGGCAAGGGGCCCAGTAG
This sequence comes from Yasuhikotakia modesta, assembly GCA_036877545.1. NCBI lineage: Eukaryota > Metazoa > Chordata > Actinopteri > Cypriniformes > Botiidae > Yasuhikotakia > Yasuhikotakia modesta. Next base: position 39,946 of record JBAJNP010002801.1, on the reverse strand, counting down.
CACACCCTGGTATGCGGCAAAAAGGATGCTATATATATCAAACATGCATGCTTGCACATGTACAAAACTTGGTACCTGTATTGGTCATGACCTCCTAAACAGCTTTCGCGCTGACACCCAGTCAGCTTTGACTAACAGGATGTCGGCCATTTTGGATTTTCTGAAATTTTTTTTAAATCTATTCCTAGGGATGTCATGTGATTGTCACCAAACTTGGTGAACAATATGCCAGCACATTAAACATTCAAAACTACAAAGGGATTTTTGATATCTTGTTGCCATAACAGTGTTGCCTTGGTGAGGTGGTGAATTTATAATACAAATTTAAACCAGAAGTTCTCAAACCAATATCTACAGCATAAATAATATCTACAGCATGCTTTACATCAGACTTGGCAAATATGTTTTATATGGCTATTGTGAGTCACCATCATAGTGCTACCAGCTATAGATTTGACTTTTGTGGGTCACAGTTATAGCACCACCAACTTGCAGCAGGAAGTGTGACACTTAAAAAGGATATAATACAGACTAAAACATTTTTGCAACTAAATGTGACAACCATGCATTGTTTTCTTAGACTCATGGAAAATTATATATGTTAATTAGCCAATTAATACTATTGACTATATAAATACTAAGTATTACTTAATATTAAGTACATATAATATTAAGTATATAATTATTTATACTTATACTTTATTAATGTATACTTAATATTAAGTATTATTTATAAATAGCGAGTATTTAAAGAAATAGGTCACCCAATCTAAAATATTTAATATAACTGTAATTTTGTTTGGCTAAAGAAAGAAAGTCACATACACTTGAGGTTGACTAAATCATGAGAGAATTTTCATTTTTGGGTTAACTATTCCTTTAAGTAAACCTCTGCTTTACAAGAGCACAGTTTTATATCATTAAACCTGACTACCCACAGTTAATTTAAAACTCAATGTATAAACACTATAAACAAGGCATGAAGTAAAAAAATTAATCTATTCAAAGTAAATGAACAAAATCCAGGTTAATAATGATACTAGGTTTGCAATTTCGATTGTGAAAAGTCTTTGACACCACTTTGACAACTGTGCATGAATATAGATGAATCTTTTATATTTGCTAATCGGAACTGACCACAGTCAGTCAGTTCTGCCAATAAATTATAAATTACACAAATTATAAAAATCAATTTTTATAATTACAGTAAGAATGTAAGCTAGGGAATGAAGCTGGGGATTGAAAAATGTTGCAAAGATGCCGCAATTAGTACATATGCATGCGTGTAATTATAATGAATTCACACTTATTCAAGTCATGCATGCGGGCACAGATGTTTTAGCAATGGTTTATAGGTAAAACTTTGGTGTTGATCAGAGCAGTAATGCAGAGCAACAGCATGGCTGGCTAACATGAAGTGACCAGTGCCCCTCATGGCGGAAGGCAAGGCAACAAACAACACATACCAGCGAGAAAAGTGACACAAATTCGAAATGCATCACGGTTTTACCTTTGTGGTTACTAACGGTTAGGCATGACTGACTGGGATCTGGTCCCTCGGGGAGGGTGTGGCAGGCCACAGGCAGGCCCCTCTCCTGTAGGACTGTCCAGCAGCTGTCCAGCAGCACCTCACAGAAAGTCCTGCAGGGCAGCAGGGCTATCCCAGATTTTTCAGAGGGCTGATGACATCTCGGTGCCAACAACAGGCAAAAAAACCATTCCAAACCATGGTGGCAGCCTGAACGCAGGAGCCAACCCCATTCATTCAATACAGCGGCCACATCCTCTGCCTGGGTGTGGTTAAAAAAGTTAGGTACAGAAAATGTGACTGCACCATGAGATAAACAGAAAGGCCAGTCAGTGCCTTTTGGTATACAGTTAATTGAATCCTGAGGGACAGCAGTGTTGCTAAATATGCCAATATTGCTTTCAGAGACAAATGTCTCTGTATATTTGGTTGCTTTTGCTTTGTTGATTGCCTGAGCCAAATCCAAAGTGTGCCCTGAGCCTGACTCAGTGGCATCAGTTGAAGAAACTTTGATATCTATGTCATGTACTACTCCATTAGATAAAGAATTTTCATTACCCGTTTTGAAATGGCCATGCTTCCCAGGGTTGCCAGGTGTCCTCACTGTGGCATCTTTATTCCATTTAACAGTTGGGTTTAGGTCCTGGTTCTGCATAGATTTCTGCATGCTACTGGCCACATTAGAGATATCTGCCCCAACAGCAATGTCCTGCTCCTTACTGGTTTCTCCACTTCCTTCATCCTGTGCTGGGGTCTCTGTGACAACCGGACTGCTCCAAAACCAGGCATTAATAGGTTTCACATAGAGAATCAACAGGAAGGACAAGCCCAGCCCAAACTTCATCTTTGCACACACAGTAGTCCTTTCGTTCTAAGTCATTCAGAACATACTTTCAGAACTAACTTGCCAATGTAGCCAAACCAACACTGGAATGCAAGATCAGCTATCTTTTCCTTAACTTACTGATTGTGACAAAGAGAAAGAGACAGATAGAGACAGTGAGAGAGAAGGCGTGTTCTCACAAATGTAAGGTGGTCCTTATTGGCCACTTCTGCCCCCACCAAACATCGAAACCACTCCACTGTCTTCTGAGTTTATGTGAATGTCCCTATAGACCCATTGCAAAAACACATGTGCAACTCAATCAAAAGAGGAAACAAACCCCTAGTATACTTTTATTGGCAAAAAACTTGCATGGTTGTATTTTCTTTTTCTCAATTGATTCAGATACCCCTATAACCCAGAAGAAGAGAAAAGGTGGAGGTGGCCATATTAAAGATGGTACACTAAACGAGCTGAGGAAAAAGCAAGTTAAGCTGAAGTAAAAATCAGAAATGAAGGGTCTAAAATGAGATGAGAGCCATTCTAACTGAGGTTTTAATATGAGGAGGTCTACAGCGACAAATATGATATAAGCCAGAATGTCAAAGGTAATGCTGATAGCTAAAATGGTCCAGCATCACCATCTATTATCTGTTTTGCTGCAATGTATTGGGGTCATTCGGAAAAATGGCTGTTTTGGAAAGTGAACTACCCCATTCTTTTTCCAGAGACAACTGAACTTGTTATAGAGACATTGTCCAATTTCACCGTGCAGTGATGGTACAAAGATACTTTAAATAATACTTTAAATAATAATACTTTTTAATAATAATACTTTTTAATAATTTTTTTTGCATTTCTGAATCCAGAAGTTTTTTCCTTTTTCCGGAGATAGAAAGTATTTATTATTTAGGCCCTATGTGGCTGTTTTTTTTCAAGTAAAAAAAAAATCTTCCTGTTTACTGCACTTTGATTCAGACTAGTTACATGTCACAAATCCTGGTCAGCTAATGCAATTATTTTTTAATATAAACTCCAGATTTTACTCCAGTAGGGAAAACAGAGCAATTGGTTTACAGTAGCATTTCTTCTAAGTCCTCCACTGATTCCACTGAAAACATCTATTCATGCCAGCAGGGCTGTCTAGCGTAGGTATGAGTGACAGACACATACTGTAGCAGCTGACAGCATATCTGATCTGGTGGATGTCTCAGCCTACACTTGTGTGGAAACCTCAACAGTTTTCTCACACTCTAAACCTAACCGTGCTTAAAAACTCCTACAGTCCATCCAGCTGTTCATTGTGCACATGGTGTTAACTCACTCCGGATTACGCCATGGGTATCTGGCTCTCTAACAATTACAACATCTATCTCTCCCTCGAACTGCATGCTCAAATAGTTACTGTTTCTCTACAACACAAATTCTTAGATTGGGCACTACACTACACACACACACACTCACACATTTACTTATAAATCTAAAAGGGAACATAGCACTTAGTACATCTACACTGCTATGCATAATAAGTATAGGTAAAAGTGTAACTATTATAATTAAGTACAGTATATAATATAATTACTGTAAAATAACCCTCACCCTAACAAAAAAACATTTGTTTTTTTTTTCAACTTGTCCCAAAGTCAAGTTAGCTTTTTAATATAGCACTATAGGTCCTTCTCAGATAGGAATTTTGGGTTTTCATGAGCTGTATGCCAAAATAATCAATATTAAAACAATAAAAAGGCTTGAACTACTTCAGTTGTGTGTAATGAATCTAAAATATATGAAAGTCTAATGTTTATCAGTACATTACAGAAAATAATGAACTTTATCACAATATGCTAATTTTCTGAGAAGGACCTGTATATAAAAGGCATATTGCTTACAACTTTATAGTTTTAGTTTCATAGTGTAGTACACAGCTTAATAAACGTGAATCTATTTCTTTAGAGCACTTTATGACATTGAAAGGAAAAATATATAAATATGTCATCATTATCTGCATCAGTCTCTGAAGATTCGTTTAAGCGTCTTAGGACCAAGTCTTACCTTCTCAATCTGCTTTAAAAATCAGTTAAAATGTACTTTTGTTTTTCTGATTCTCATGATATCTGGTGTGCATCATTCACAGACACTCTTGCAAAAGCATGTGAAGGTAACTGAGAATTTCCTTTGATTGGTATATTTTTGGTGTTGTGGGGATGCCCATAATTCAGTTGCATGTTGGCATAGAAATGAGGCAAGTTCGTATCAAATAACACATTACCTAACATGAACAGCTGTCCTAATGTATACTGGGTTTATACCCCAATAATCCTTTTCAGCTGGTCTATTTCTGTTTGTGTCATTGAGTTCTCAGTAAGACCACACATGAAGGCAGCAGTTTGTGTTCCCTACTAAACACAAGACAGTAAGGAAGGTTTCATTTTATATTACACATTGAGGTGCCAGTTGTAAACTGTTACACAGGACTATTTACTGAGACCTCTGTATAAGTACCATTAAAATACACAGGTGTTGGCTGTTATTGTCCTGTCAGAGGTAATGTATGTGTTCCATGTGCAGGAATATATTATTTTGTTATAAGTGCTTTGTCTAAAAATAAAAATGTACAATATACTGGATATAGAATGACCTCTGTCACTTTTGTGAAGAGATAACTGAATAACTGAATAGTTATACAAATTGCAACTTCCCTTATGTAAGCAAGGAACACCATCTGCTGGTAATAAGAGACACCATTCTTAAAACTTCAATCTTAAAATTTGTGTTAAAACAGCAAACAAATAAAGCAGACAATGAGCGCACAGATTTTTGAGCAAAGACCTTGACAGAACATTTATTTTTAAAACTGTATTATCACCCCTAAATTGTACACTAATGCAATGTACTATGGACTCCACCATCTTGTGTTCTATACTACATAGGAAAATCTATGTTTTGTGCATAATCTAATGTTCCACTTAATGTCCTACATAAAAAGGGACATTATCATATTTTGTGTAGATGCCAAATTCCTAATGAAGAGCTTCAATACCCATAATCACGTGAAGTGATGCACAAACCAGAGTTATTAAGTAAGCTTTTTAGGCTATTTATCCTCAATTCTTGAGGGGGCTGTTTGTGTGCATTGAGACAATTTTGCTAATAAGAATAGCCACACTCATTTGTTCTTTTGTATCATTTGTTCTTCAGGTGGTTCAGGACTTGTGGCAACTGACGTACATAGGAAACTGAAATTGTGGGGCTTGCAGATGGAGCTCATGGATGGTATGAAAAAGGTATAAATATATTTTTTTCTCTGCAGACTGATGAGGGAAAGCTGTGGCATGATTATGCATTACCACTTTACATCATCCGGCAGTGCAATCTTGGCTTCTTGCCAGCATGAGTGATATAAGGCTGCTGAGGCTGTTCGCTTGTCTGACTGTTTTCTCACAGGTTGTGAATGCCTTGTCAGATGGCCTGGTAATAAACTGAGCTGTTAGTTATCTTACTAACCTCTTTAGCTACTGCCTTATTACAGAGCATTGTTAAGCCTCCTCTCATAAACTAGGAAAGTCTATTTGCTGAGGCCTCAGCTCTCCATAGCTTCGCCTGGGCAGCATTACCAGGTATTAAAGCTCTCTTAGACCTTGTTGGTGTACTGTTTTAAAGGTTGGACTTTGCATAGTTGTTAGGCATAGTTGTTGTAAGCATAGTTATTAGGCTTTGTTTCTTCCTTAGACATCTTCTAGAATAATGCATCATTAGGTTTCTGTTTGTTTTTGTTTTGAAGCCTCTGCCCTAAGGAGTTTTGCTTCTGTGGTTGGTCTGGTTGCAGGCTTTGTGAAGACTTAAAGGTCAGTCAGGATGTAGAAGGCCTCCTTTCCTTTTGGGAGCTATTAACTGAGTATCAGGGGAGCTATTAACTGAGTATGCCAAGTAGCAGTGTAAACTCACTAGCTCTCTGTGAGCTCCCTGGACCTCTGCCTATTTAAGCTCCACTGGCAGTTGTTAGGCTCTCTGTGAGCCTTCATGGGAGCTGTGCTAAGTACAGGACTTAGCCCTCCTCCTCCTGTTCAGAATCATTATGTAGAGTCCTTTGTCCTTAGAGGTCAGTTAGGCAATACAGAGCTCTGCTGAGTTGCAATGCTAAGATGGTAGTGTCTCTGTGAGTTATCATGCAGAGGCTTCTATTCTTAGAGATTGGCTAGGCAGCAGTACTGAATGTCAGTTGACATGAAATGTTTGTTTATTAAAAGCAACACACAGACACAATTTTTATTTTAAATAATGTAGCAGTGTTTAGTTTGCCAGCATTAGTGGTCTAGTGTACTCATATGCTACAATTCCTTTGGAAAGGTCAAGCAAGGCTGTGGTGTCTCAGTTGTGACCTTTGCATTTAACCTATCCTTAGTGAGGAGTGAACACACACACACCCAGAGCAGCGGGCAGCTATCACTGCAGCGCCGGGGGAGCAATTGGGGGTTAGGTACCAGAAACTTACTGATTACAAGCCTGACTACTTAACCAGCAGCCCACTATGGATGGGTTAACTGACCCAAATCAAAGTCAGACTAAATTTGATGACAAATGTTTAATGTGCAGTTGCTATGAGAGCTATATACAAAAATGACAAAAAACACATTAATTACATAAATTGCTATGCTCTTTCTTAAAATGTAGTCATCTTAATATCTCAAGTGAATTTTTCATTCCCTGTCTCTTCATCTATGTGAAGGACTGACTGAGGTTTTAAATATGGTGGGAAGATAAGAGCTGGAAAGTGAAAGGGCTCAGCCCTGTGAGCTGACAGTCAAAAGAAACATTAGAATCGGAGCCAATACATAGCACTTCTCATTCTGTTGTAGTCAGGAAGCTGTTCTATTGGTCCTGCATGGATAAAGAAAGACAGCCACATGTCAGACACAGGAATAATAGTTCTTACAAAAACAGTACAACCCAAAATAAAACCTCACTTTAACATACTTTGAGATTTTCTTCTATGGAATACAAGCAGATTTAATGCAGAATCTTTAAACTATTATTGATCTACATTACATATAACACAGGGTAGAAAGTGATCAAGTGGCAAGTAAAATGTACGCAATTTTAATTCTGCAGTAATATGCTACTGCCTATTATGTTTTTTTTACTGTTAGTTTTCACATTCTAAAATTGTAAGCACTCAAAAGTCAGTCTCAGTATCAATATAACTGATTCAGCATCAGTTAAATTTGGAGAAAAAAAAAAGCAAAACCCAGTGGTTTTCATTAAGTTTGTTGAGGGGGGAGTGGACAGGATAAGCACAACATTTATAAAATAATACTTAAAAATAAGCAATACTAAAAATTAACCTTTTAAAGTAGCAAAAAATACAGGCTCTGACTCACCAACTGCAGACACAGCTGGGCATTTGTCATAGATATATTTGGAGCAGACATCACGGACAATTTTGGGTGTTACAGCCTGGTAAAAGAAAAAGTTTAACAAAATAATGGGACCTCATAAATTTTTTATGGATTATTTTTACCTGTTAACCAATTATAACAGTGGGCCTTTACACTTAAGTAAAAAGAAAAACCCTTAATAAAAAAGCAACCCCAAAATGAACATTTTCATAAGAGAAAAGGTGATAAAAGGCCATGCACTCCTTAATTACAAGTAAACAATAGAGATATTGCCCTCAAATAAACAGCGAACTGCATGCACAATTTACATATGCACAGTTTACCTCAATTCTGGCATCCCACTCAACCAACGGGATACGACGACCATAGTTGAGGATCTGCCTGCCAATGTCATCACAAACAGGTGTAGTTCCTGAGGACAAAGAGAAATATTTTTTTTATAACAAGTAAGTGTTGTAAGTAAGTAAAGGTTGCTGGCTTGTTGCGTCAGAATCAGAGTTTGCATGAAGAAAGCTTAGCAGCACTGTACGTGTTTAGATACTTAAACTTATGTTATGCGTGACAACTCTTTGTATATAGTAATTAAGTGTTAAAATGGCAGCTCTACAGGCAACATTACAAAACATCAAACACCATGTCTTAATCTCTGATGGTTAAGACATGACTATTATTTTTGGTAAAACACTGCCCTCTTCTGTCAGAGATTGACAAACACAGATTAAAAATTAAAGAGATGTGATAAGGCTACAGGTGCAGTCACAATACACACTTTACTTTGTTAACTTTTATTCATATGGATGCAACAGAGCATACATTCAAGCTTAAATACTTCACATCGAGCATTTCAAAGTTCAAGGAAACCAGATAACTCTTCTTTGGGTGTTATAATATTCTTATTTCAATATTGTTTTTTTTGTGCCCTAAAGCTCCTCCATCTAATGTTTTCCCACTTCTGAAAGAGCACTTTAGGAGTCAATTTACAAACAAAGGTCAAGTAACAAACAACAAAGGTCAAGTAACAAACATATTTTGTACAGACAATTTGTATGTGTTGTAAGAAAAATAGATGCTCTGGCTTGTCTAATTATTTTTATGCACTTTTGTCCTGAAACAGATGCAGAGTTGTTTTTCAAATTACATTAATACTTTTCCTAACCCTATCCCAAACACCTGTTATTGGGGGTAAAAGTACTAAATATAACTCAAATGACAATGGTGTCATTCTCTTCTTTAGAGAACAAACTAACTATGGATATTTAGGTACATTTCCTATAAGATGAAGTGTCAAGCTGGTTTATATCACTGGTTTATATCATTCTCTGACTGAAAAAAAACTGATTGGGCACTGACCTGAAATTATACATTTCAGCCAGTAGCATCATTCATCATACCTTCACATATTTATGGTTATCAGGGAACACCACACTACACTGCTTTTGTTAAACTGAAATGATAAAGCAAACCCAAAAACTGTCTGCAGAAATCGAATACATGCTGCAGGTACATACATCAATTTAGTAAAGGAATACTTTCAGTTATGATGACTTTCTGAAGTTTTGCTTGCTACAAAAAGAGAAAGTACACTGTGCATGAGTGAAATGTATGTTTTTTTGTTCCTCACCATTTAGCTGTCCCACTAGGCTAGCCTTCAAAGCATTCTTGGCTCGAGCCACATCACTCTCAGTCACTGTGGTGAACAAATTCATCCTGTGATACAGAGAGATCATCATAATACATTTACATTTGCAAACGCTTTGGGCAGTGACTTACAAGGCAAGGAAAACAAAGACATGATAAATTGTAAGGAATAATTCAATGTATTCATAGCATCATAAGATGACTGATTGTTTAAATATAAGATGAGAGAATATTTTATATACAGTAATTCAACTTTTATAGTTATAGTTACTATTACAATGTTGTATTGTTGCTTAGCAGCTGTACATACTAAAAACATTATAGCACAGAAAAAGGAAAATTATGACAAAATACTGTATATTGTTTATACATAGTATTAAGTATTATTTCCTAATAGAAATATATTTTAGTAATAGTAATTAACAATACTGAGATGTCTATGAGTAACAAAAACGATAAATGACTAAAAAGGCCTTTCAGTTTACATGCAGCACACACAACAGCTGAAAACATGCCAGTGACTTACCAGGCATTTTGAGCCCAGTGCAGCATGTCCTCTATTTTATGTTTGTCTGTAACAAAATGGATGCCCAGCAACCCAGTGTCACTGTATGATGTCAGGAAAGCGTGAAAACTGTGACATAGGTTCAACTCTGCAGCTAGGCGTGCCAGACGACTGCTTGAGTGCTGCAAATAAACAACAGGATTAAGTTTAAGTTCAATCAAATCATGGGGTACCTAAAAATACTGTATACACCGTATACAGTGTTCAGGATATGGGAGATTCACCATAATTTGAAGCTAACCTTGCCACCTCCGAATGTGACATCATAGCTACCGATGACAGAATTAGCAACCATGAGTGGCACAATATCAGGATTTGTAGCTCCAGCTCCCTCTACAGCAATGGCAACGTGAGCTAGAGGCATTGCATCATCACGCATACGAATCTGAAAGCAAGACAGGTTCAGACAAACTATAGGCTAACAAAACCAAAATAAAACAAGACCCTTACACACACACAGAAACACTCAGACCTCACTCCCAGTAAAACGACATGGCGACAGAACACGCACAGCATCCGCCTCATACTTAAAAGGAACCCCACTAAAATGCTGCCTAGCAAGAGCCACAAGTTCATCATGATTCACTCCTACAGCAGAAATAGAATGGTTAGACATTCAATGCTGCTTTGTGTGGCTCATCTATCAAAATTAAAGGTCAACCGATACTAGATTTTGCAAAAGACAATCACTAAGATTTGGGAAAACGTGTTTGTAAGTTTCTGAATCCTGTGACCTTGAATTACAGCAACTGAGAACACTTGATGACTAACCAAAATCAAAAATGTTTTAAGGTGCGAACCGAATATCATATATATATATTTTATGTTTTATTTATTCGTTTCTCTCCAACAATCATCAGTAAACCACAGGGAAAAAACGATCTGCTGACAAAAGGTGTTATGTGTTATAGGTGTTATAATTGTCATAACAGGAAATTGGTTGACCAATTTGATAAGTTTGATTGTCATGCTAGATGTTACATTTACATGTTTAAATTTACATGCAGTACCTCCAGCAGCAGAGAGTACCTCATACACGAGAGGTGTATGCACTCAAGTGAGCTCCCATTGACTCCACAGCCTGTTCAAGAGCAGACTGTGGGTGCTTCTTTGTGCCCTAAAGATGAGAAACATTTGGAACAGTTGAGAAAAGTACTAAACAAAGGTCTTAAACAAAGGCCAAGATTTTGAACAGTGTTTGTTTCAGCATAACTTAACAAAAAGAAAAAAAACCCCTAAGTATTAATTTAGAGAATAAGACCTCAAGAAATAGTATATTGTATACCTTGAAAGCCATGTGTTCCAAGAAAAATCCAGCACCATTATTCTTCTCAGTTTCACAACGACTCCCACAGTTTATCCAAAGGCCAACCTGAAAAATGTGAATCAAGAAGTGCTTCTGTAAGTGAACAGTTATTTTCAAATATAAAAATTAAACAATACTAATGCAATAATAATTTCAATCATTTCAATTTTTTTATGACCTTGCTAAATTAAAATCACATATTGCACATATTCCATACAAAAGATCATTTAAAAATGTAAAATCAATAAACAGATATTTACAGTACATGTAGCCTGGTTGGTCTGTTCAGAGGCAATTCGTAAACCATTGCCTAGGGTAGTTAGCTGAGTTTTTGGAGCTGCCAGCAGGCTCTGAGCATAAGTCACAGAGGACTGCCCTCGTCTCAAAGACAGGAGAAAGGGCTAAAATGAAGAATGCAGGTATAAATATGCAGGCAATGTATTCTCAATGTATTCTTTATGTATTAAAGAAAAGCGATGAAAAAATACTGCAACAATATTGATCAGTTATATACACATTACCAGAGGTTGGCCAATATTAGATTTTACAGAGGCCAATTATGGAGTATCCTAAGTGCTTTATTAATGTTGCGGCGTGATGGTTAATTTTACAGTTCTACACTGTAACTGGTAGCTAAGTAGTTCTGCTGGACACTCACACAGGAGCAACAGTAAGCTTGTGTTCTGAGGTTGTGTAAATTCAAAAGCCATTTGTAGCTAGTACACAAATTTTTATTTTGTTTATTTGGTATGTAGAGATACTGCTCTCCAAAAAAGAGAAAACCACTTCATGTAATGTTTTACATAATAATAATTATGCTATAATTTATAAATTATACATTTATTATATATACACACATGCTCATTTTGTGCATTGGCTAATCACTGTAATCAATTTATATGGCCACTTAAAAATACTATGAATAAATTATAACATTTTTCTGAATAATGTGCATAATAAGCTTTTTTTTCATTAAGCAGATAAAAGTACACTGCCATTTCCCATTGTGTAAAGTATGTTTTTTTATGTTTTCACTTTCTCTTTATAGAGCACCTACTGTAGGTTTATGAGAAACACACATACATTTAATTGACTGGTGTAGCATGTTGCAACATTGAAAAAAAGGGTCTCAATTCTTTCTTGTTGCACTGTTATATTCCTAACCAATTATTACTGGAGAAGTCAAAGTGAAACACAAAACTGCAATTTCACTTAAATAATCTTCCCTTTCAATACTTAACGACTCGATCATACATGTAAGAGGTAACTTTTGTCACGGGAAAGCTTTAAACGTTGAAATGAACATTGTTGTTGCATTGTATTCGTGGCATATGGACATGGCATATGAACATTAACAGAGAGCAGCAACTGGCGCATACACTACAAATAACAGAATTTATTCACTAGGGCTATTCAATGACCTTGTCAGGGAAGGTACCAGCCAGGTTCAGATAGCTAAACAAGAAGGAAAAGCAAAACTGCAGTAACAGTGACAAAGTTACAGAGTGACGTACTTACAGAGCAGTCCAATTGTCCACTACTGATCATCAGACTTAACAAACACGCAAAGATGTCATCTCGATTCTATCTGAGCCATCGGCTAACACTTTAACAATCAGCAAAGGTAGTAATTTCGCAAACACGGCGGCCGACTACTTCAAATTAACGTACCACAATAAAGCTCAATTTGTGGAAAAACCCACAAAATATATTAAATGTACTGGCAGCTTGTTTATTTACTTACATTACGAACTTGAGCAACCACTGCCTCACTGATTCGCCACAAGGATGCTGCCATCTTGAATATTCTATCCCCGCTCCTGTCAACGTTCTTTTTGTGAAATTGAAACACGACCGGCAATCCGGTTTATGGTGTATTACTTCCACCTACTGACCTGGAGTGAGCAACAGCAACAAAACTACTAGTATATTTACTTGCTTACATACTACTTATAGTTGTATTTATATTCTGAAAAATAAAATTAGAAATATATATGATACAGCCTTTGGTCTGATTATATGTGTTCAGGGTGTGGATCTATAAAGGATCTTCAAACAGAACAAAACAATCTAATCACATCAGAAATATGCTCTAAAGCCTTTCTTACTATTTTTAAAGTTTGGATGTGTGTAAATAGGTCTGACATTCTCTAACACTATGGTAACAAGTTTAACATTTTAAGTAATTTGATAGGTTTACAACAATCTTGTATTTTAGGATCATGGCAAAATATCTTTACATGAACTTAATACATTTTATTATGAAATTAACACATTTCATAATAAATTCACATAACACAACATTAATTTTAATATTACAACCCCAATTTGGAACACTGTGTAAAGTGTAAATACAGAAAATTTGCAAATCACTGCATTTTGGGAGAAGGATGTCCGATTCCCATTTTAGCGCTCATCTTGGATCATCTTTGCCAGATTTTTTATTTTAAGATACAGCCAAACATTTTCAATTGGTGAAAGATCTGGACTGTAAGCTGGCTACTTCAGCACCTGTACTTTTACTACTAAGCCATGCTCTTGTAATGTCTTAACAAAATATGTACGGCCTTCCCTGAAAAGATGTCATCTAGATGGGAACATATGTTGTTAATCTTGTATTTATCTCTCAGTATTGATGGTGCCTTTCCAGATGTGCGCCATAAAGTCATGCCATTTTAATCCATGGCTGTCTGAGGGCCTGTAGATTACCGGCATCCAATATTGACTTTTGGCCTTTCACACAGAGATGTTCTCTGAAACCTTACTTGTTGCCAAATAGCCTAATTAGTTGCAAAAACATCCTTTAGCTGTTTCTTATCGGTACCAAATACCTTTTCAATCATGCAAAAAATAAATGCATGTAAAATGTCTCACAATATCTCTACATTGTTCTAATGTTGAGATATGGCTTTGTGAATGTGAATTGTTTTGACCTTATTTGACCAAATAAGACAAAAAAATGTCAAAATGCAGTCAAATCTCTAGACAGATTTATTATTGGTTACACAACATGATTCTTCACCAAGCAGAGAAAGCAAACTGAAGTGGAAATGCATTTTCTTTGGAAGGCAGTATAAAAAAATAAAAGAGCTGTTGTAAAGAGCTTCATGAAGAAAGTGGTACATCAAATTACACCAAGAACACCGAAGCATGGATCAAAACTGAAGCATCTCACAACCCACTGCTCATCACCATTACTTATAAGCAGTTGGCCTCTGCTCATTGGTCCATATAAATTATGCACTGGCATGTCATTGGTCCAGGTACATGCCAAATGGGGGTCTCTTCATCCCATATTTACACACTAATGCAGGTCTTCCATGTGATGAAGCTTGACAAATCTACAGACAGGAGAGGCAGTTGTCAGTCAATATAGTATTTTTTCAAATATTTTTTGTTGTACACGATTAAGAGAGGCATGATGCTTAACATTTTGAAAATCATTATTTTCTGACATTGTGTAACCAATTCCAGTTTGTTCACATTTTAAATGTGATTCTCTTCTACTGGATATTTATGAATAAATACTGATAAACATCATCACTAAAACACTGCAAACAGAAGTAATCATTACAAGTTGTCAGTTGTCATAACATTGTGGCTTTTCACCAGCAAACAAATATTTTAACATCACAGTCAACATATGCATCACACTCTTAATCTAAACATTTCAAAATCTAAATTTTCATCACAATTTAGATTTTATATTAAATTTTTACAGTTTATGATCTCTGTGTTTCTAAGAGTAAACACAACTGGCAACCCTCCATAACGGTTGCCATAAAGCATTCCGAGATACCAAAAGCCTCAGAGAGTAAGAATTTGCTCCGAAAGCATAGGTCAGCTCAATGAAGGCAGCACACCTGCCTCTGCACAGTGAAAGACACTGTCATCATGTTATTGGGTATTCCGCTCTCACCATTTCTTGTTTCGAGGTTTCAACTCCTCAGCCGCATTCCTTAAGAAGATGTAATTCTTTTTCTGGGGATTGTAGTATTCATGTCCCTGTTTCACACAGAAAAGAAAAAGAAGCAGAGACTGGAATAATAAGACAAATACTCCATTAAGCATAAAACTTTAAAAACTTAATTAAACTTCTATAATTTACAACCAAGAAGGTGGAGCATGTCATGCATTGGTGGAGCTTGTCAGAAATTTTCAGGTACCAAAGGTGGGCGTTAACACTAACTAAATACAAATTATTGTTACATTTATTGACATTGTACCTTAGACCAGTCATAGCTGGAAGCGTATGCAAATATGTTTCCATTGTTATTGAAGCAACAGGCTGTTATTGGTTGATCCAATTGCTCAGAGGTCTTCAGCTTAGTGCGAGCATCTTTATCCCAGAAACTGAATCGCCCATCAGATCCTACTGTCGCCAAAGTTCCATGAACAGGGTGAAAGGAGATACCATTAACCTAAAAGAGAAACAAATCGCATGAATGTAAATTTCACTTAAGCAAAAAGTTGCCTAACAGTATATTAAGACCTACTAATGGGACAGCAATATTTTCCCACTTTAGACAAAAAAATGTCCAGGTAATTTATTTTATGACTAATTAGAATGTTTTTGCACATAGAATACTCACAGCATAAATATCTTGCGGTGTCGCAGTGTTAGTTCCATTTGACCTGTGACACTTGAAGGTAAAATTGTCCTTGGCTCTGAGAAAAAAAATGCTTTTACATTTAAAAACTGGTAATTAATTACTTGTGACTCAGATAAGGTGATCAAACATCACAGTTATCTGATCAGTGAACAGACATCACAGATCAACAGATCATCATGGACTCACGGGTTAGGTGGGTTTATGTAATGAATGGCAACTCTTCCTTCAATGCTCCCCAAAGCAAAACCAGTTGGTTTATTCTGCTTGTCCTTAAAGATTGCCACACAACGGTGCTAAATAACAGAACACACTAATTAAAACAACATGAATGTGTAGTCAGCAAAGTATCAGCACTTGGCAAATTTTATGCGAAAAATATTTTTCACATGACTTTCTGATTACTGTATATACTATAAACAGAAGATATCCACCCATAGCTTCCATTGTCTGTACTGGGTACAGGTGTAAAACTTTAACATACAATTTTTCAAGATTTTTTTAAGATGTTCATACTGGGGGCCCTTGATAAAAATCAACACGAGAGGGACAATCAGTGAAAGTGTGTAAGTAAAAGCGAGTAAAATCAGCCCCAAGGTGAATAACAACTGGCAAGGGCAGAATTTGCAGAGGACCTAAATCTCAGAATGAGTTATATAGACAAATTTATTGCTTTGTCTTGATGAAAATTGAAACTATTGTGAAAATTATTTTTAATTAATAAACATTTAATTATACTGCAAAAACAAAATAAAAAGTATTTAAAACATCCATTCAACTCATTCTATTTAAATTAGAATGTTTATTTGTATTAATAATTAATTACTGACCTGATGCTTCAAAGGGGAATCTATACGTCGAAACTCTGAAGGCTGATTTTCCAGGTGGTAAACAATAAGACCACGTTCTGCAGTGGCCACAACTGCCATAGGATATACCTGTAACACCAAAGAAGATTATTCACCATTCCAAAGCTCTAAAAAACATCTATATTTCAGCTGATGCCCATCTTCTCTATATTAATAAATTGATAAATAGTGGTTTCAATGTGATTCTAAGTTAGGGTAAAAAAAACTTTTTGTTTTGTAACTTCTCTATTTGTAGTCATGACGTATAAAACCACAAAATGCATTATGTATTACTGAACTACACTAAACAATGTTGGCTAGAACGTACACTACATATGCAGACATTCTGAGCAGCTTTAGAAATCATAGCTGGACACTGCCAACAGATGCCAAAAGTATGTGTATGTGAAAACAATGATTTTGAATGCACACTGTGCAGTCCACCTGATATGTCAGGCATGCAGTTGCTGAAATGGAAGAAGTTTAGGCCCAGCATTAAAATAAAAGATATTTTTTTAAAAATCGTCTTATTTCATACTCAAAGAGAAAAAATTCAGAATTTAATAAGACTCCTTTACCACATCTGCACAATAACATCTCTCTGGCATCTGTAGGGACATCATTGGATTTGGAGAACGTGTGTCCCAAAACTGTCATAAAAACAATGAGAGAGATTCTGATGTTAAAACAGTGTTAAATACTCAATGTATGTAAAAAAACAGCAGTTCTGCACATTGTCAATGATCATGGATGTTTCAGCACCTTCAGAGTTTTGTCCCAGCTGCCAGTCATAACACAGCTGTAGTTTGGGGCTTTTATCCAGTGAATCGTCCTGATTGGGCCATCATGCTGACAAAAGGTAAAGTTTTACTACATAAATTATACTGTAAACCAATGCAGCTGGTATTAAAAACACAAAGTTCTGCATGTGATCAAATAATTTGTCTTATCTATACAAAATAAAAGCGTAAATGGAGTTATCTGCTTACTTGTGCTATCTGAATGGCCTGATTGCTGTTCAGATCCCACATCTTAGCAGTTTTGTCACAAGAAGCTGTAAAAACTTTACTACCATCCTGTTTTAACAGAAAAGCAAAGCAAAGCCAGGTAAGAGGATGCATCACTAATATCAAAATATAAACTGCTACATTTCATTAGGGATGCACTAAAAATTTGAGTTTTAGATTTAAAAAAATCTGGCCCCCCCGCTTCTCTCTTCAATGCCTGCACTCACTTGAGCTGTTTAAAATAACAACCAACCATTATAACAACTAAACTTGTTATAATGGGCTTGTTATAATAGGCAATCCCACCCTAGTGCTTCAAAAAATGGAAGTTTAGCACTAGAAGTTAATTTACAAATAACAAAAAATATAAATGTCTTCATCACTGAAAACAATTTTTATCTTATATTTCAAAATGATCTTGGCCGGAGAAAATGCAGACTCAATGCTTGCAATGTTTTGAGAATGTGTGCAAAGGATTGTGGGTGATTTGAGGCTGCAAAGGACACAATTTATGCATACTTCAAGAGACAGAATGAAGGACACAAAACAAAGGCTGCATCCAAACATCCTTTAAATTAAGATGTCCTTCAACAGGGCATGATAACTGTGTTTGGAGCACCCTATGTGGACTGTCATGTTGCAAATGCTGAACTGAAGCTTTTGTTTTAGCAAGTGCAGCTAAGTTAGTAAATTGACTACTGTTTTGCATATAATTATAATATGGGCTAAAAAAATTGAAAACTTTACATTATGTAGATAATTGGTAAAAAAAAATCTTATTTGATTCTGTGGCAAAGAAGAGAGAATAACAAAGAATAACAAATAACAAATGTATGTATTGTTTTTAATGAAATTAAAAGTTCAATCATAACACAATAATTAAAAAACTATTTTCAAATAATTTGCTCTTAAAAAATAAATCCTGCTTTGTTTTCAGATTTGAGTATGCTGAATTGCATTATATATGCATTATGTACATAATCTTACATCACTCCAGCACACATCAAGCACTGGGCCTGTGTGCATCTGCTGAGCTTTAGGGACAGTTTGACCATTATCCTGAACCTCCCAGCATCGCACCTGCGATCAGAGAAAGCATGCCAATCGTATCTGTTAAAGACAAAGGATTTTCAAAACACCTAAATTAAGCAATTTGGTTGCTGGATTGCCATGAAAACATTGTATTAAAATATATGAATAGAATATATGTGGAATTAAGTCAAAGCCTTACATCATTGGCCCAAGAGCCTCCGATTAGAAAGTTTCCTGGCATCGTAGGAGGACTGAAAGCCAAACAACTTATGCTGTCATCGGGTGGCGATGTCACTTCAACATCCTATTATCAATATAATCGTATCACTGAACGCAGCCTGTACAGAATCTTATATTACGTGAATATAATAATAGCTTTCATTATACCTTCATTGGATTATGACTGTCTGTGGTGGTGCTACCGAATACACCTGTTCCCCCGGACCCAAAGCCCGCACTCGTCCCGAATAAACTCATTTCACTGCTGATCAAACAAGCTAATCAAACAAGAATTCATAATATAAGCACATGGCTTTATAACAGGCCAACAACAACACAATGTCGTTACACGAATAGCAAAACAAAACAGCATAATTAAAACATCCCTATAATAAATCTGCTACAGGGATTGTACTGTGAAATATAAAACAGTACTCACGTATGTCATAACCACAAATACAACACTCGCCTCTAAAAAATAACAGTTTTTGTTAAGGTACCAGACAGACCATCTATATTAACGATTATGACATGATTTAAGACAGTATCTCAAACAGACAAACTCCTTTACAATATGCAACTCCTTGCGTTAACTCAGACACCTGCACCCTCTCCGCCAACGTTACACACGCTCAAGCAACTTCCGGCGCGCTTAGTTCTTGAGGGCGGGCTTTAATGATGTCATCCTCTACTTTCCGGGGTCACTCTGTCCAAAGTCAAATACTAATCACTAGTATAGTTTAAAATTATATGGACAAGCTTAAAATATCTTTACTCGTAACTGCAAGAATATATTTACGCCAAAGAAAATAAAACTATATTATGTAAATGAATATAAATAATATAAACAACGTTTCTGATTATTTAAAGCTGTATTTAGAACCGCATTCATTGATAGCAGAAAGGCACAGAAGCAGAAAGACGTAGAAATATTAAGTATTAATCAATCTGTCTAAAGGTAAATAAAAACAGCTATAGACAACAGTGTATCGTTAGTTTGTGCGAGGGGACACAGCTAGTCGAGACTGGGTTGAGAAGTAGGACTTCATGGTTCTGTTCCTCCAAGTCTTGCAGGCTGATGGTGCTGCCAGTGGATTAAATCCATTTTCATCTTCAGTCATGGCTGTGGCTTCCAATAAGTAAAAAATAGTTACAATGCCACATTAATATGTTTTTGAAAACTGTAACAATATTCAAATTCAAAGTATCAAATATCAAAACAATTACAGCAGGAAATCACAATATTGCAATGAACTGAAATCCCAGTTTAACCCCTGACTAAAAAACGCATAAAATTAAACATATTAATGAAACATAAGTCAAAATTACTAAAGTGTTTTTTTAATATGCAATTTTACTATCAATGTCATTAGTCAAATGTTGTCAATGTCAAATTTGAAATTTTTACACATCGTTAACAAATTATCTTAAATTATTCAAATGTGCACACAGTAAATGACCAATGAACAAACAGTTGTAGAATACACGCCATGCCATCTTGTTGTGTACATCTGGGATGTAACCTAACTATCTGAAGACGCTACGGCAAATTTTGTTTGCTTGTGCATTATTGGTTAAATTGACTACGAATAGTCTGGGTGTGGTCATAATGACACTTGCAGGCTCACGTTCTTACACCAAAACAGAGTTACAGCATCAAATGGGTTTTGGCATTGTGCTATCAAAGTTCAACAATCGTTTGGTTTATCATAATTAATTTTTTCTTTTTGCCAGGGCAATAAACTAAGGTCATATAAGACCATGCCCTGTGTCAAACAATCTAAGAAATTATTATTAGAGTTTTTAATTTGAGCTGGTGGTGGACTGCGCCAATGAGGGGGGCTGCGTCTACCTCACAGGGACTGAGGGTGAGCTCTTTCTGGTTTTCCTGAGATATCTATCACCCTCTCTCACCCGCCCTCCCTGTTTCGCAGATTCCTGCCCATCCGGCTGAGACAGCTACAGCGCTGTCCTCTGCCATCAGACTCTCACTGCTTACTCTCTGAACAACATCGAGGTGGTGGATAAGCTGCAGGTCTCATGACGCAGTGGCAGAAGGATCCCCTAAAAGGGGCTTCTCTCTGGAGATCCTGGATTCAGCCTCAGCCCGTGGACCCTGCAGCTCCGCCAAGCTATGTCACGATTTCAGGCTCCCTGGCTCCCTCTGGTGGCTATCAGTGGGAATTTTCAGGTTAATCGGGACTACATTGCCCATAATGCCCCGCTACTGGACCATGCCCCCTCCAGGTGTCGGCCATCATGGCAATCAAGGACTAAATTTAAACCCTGTTGTGAGGTCTACAGTTCATTTCTGAGTGGTTTCCTTGGTTTTTGATCCTTGTTTTAGTGTCTCGCGTTTGATTGTTCGCCACCTGCTATCTGGACCTTTGCCTGTGTTTTTTGGATTTGTCTTATGTTTTGCTTCGTGTTCCATGTTTGCTGTGTTTTGACCCCTGCCTTCCTGACCATGTTTGTGATTAATAAAACTACACTGCCTATGGATGTACTGTGTTGGGCCTTTGTTATAATCTGGTTTATAAGATCTTTCATTTTGGTTCTTGTCTCCTTCCCATTATATCATGGTAGTTGCCTAAACTATGCCCCTCTGTTGAATTACATTTTAAACTCCCAGCGGGAAACACACCACTGCCCACAAAATAGTTTATGTTCTCACACAGTCTGTATTATTTTGTTGATATCCACCAGGGCCAACTTAACAACAAACACAGATCAAAGTTAATGTGTTTTCATTTACTGTTATTTATTAATAACATTAATTATTTAATTAACAGGTGGCTACCTATATATGTTGCCCATCACAAACAGAAGCGAAATCCAAAAAGCAGTAAATCCAAATAACAGGCAAGATCATACACGTGGCAGATAACAGTGAATACAAACACTCAGTAAGGCAGATCAGACTGGCAATACTATGCAATGAGAGCAATTACAACTCCCAATTATAACTCCCAGATGAGGGTTGCAGTAGATTAGAGAGTAATAGAATAACAACAAATTTAAGTCCAACACTACCAACAGTGTAAAAGTGCACTCTTATCTCTCACTGGCAACAAAATGGATAAAAGCATAATCAAATTATTACAAATAAAATAATTTTACCATATGTGTTCGAAATACATATGTACATATGTGACTGGTACAGTCTTTGTCATGGAATAAACTTTCAGTAGAGTTACCTGTTTCCTGAAACCAAAGGCTTCATTCTTGAACCCCTAATAATAATAATAATAATAATAATAATAATAATAATAATAATAATAATAATATTATTATTAATACAAATCTTAACTAATTAATACAGTTTCAGAGCCACATTTTGAAACCTCTAATAAAGCATCACAAATCTGAGATTTTCATAATAAAAATAAATCCAAAACAGAACACAAATGAATAATATTAATTTTACTAGTTAGTCTTTTGACCTGACTTGTCCAGCTGGGCAAGCACTACAGAGGAAATGGCCTGTCAAACATCACTATGTATTTTACTGAGCTAAAAACAGTGGTTACACAGCTCAGTGGCTTCTATCTAAATCTACCTCTTCTGTCTGTGTAGATTGATGCTTTTGTCTCTTAAAATCTGATACGAATCTGCTCTATCAGTGGAAATTATTTAGACTCGTATTGCTGCTTATATAAGTATTTTTAGCTTTTCATCATTTTTCTCTATTGGTCCTGGGTTACAATGCACAGTTAAGATTATTTCAAAGATGTTATTCTTTAATATTTAACTGCTTGAATCTCATTATCAGAGATTCACATTATCAGAGTCCACAAATATTTCCACAAATATCTATCTATCAATCAATCAATCAATCAGGTAACTGTAACATTTAATGTGGGCATGGTACTTTTTGTTATGTGACTCAGAGATCAGATGGTGGCGGGCACCTAGAGAGGGGACCAACCATCTGCAGCTTCTAGTAACCCACACTTTGCGACCAGAGGTACTTCGTTGGGTTCATGGGGCAGTTGGATTCAGCCATTTCAGAAACTCTAAGATGGTGCGGTGGCAGAGGCTCTACTTGCCAGAGTGTTGACAGTATACAGAGCTGCACAGTCACCAATGCGAGATCTGCACAGCACAGAAGGGACCCAGCCAACTCCGACATGCGCCATTGCAGAAGCACCTAGTTGGGGCACCCACAGAGAGGATCACACAATGGGTATACGACATTTGAGCCCATGTGCCTACCATTGGACCAAATGACATGGTGTGGGTGTTCTGCCCTCAGAGGAAGTGGGGGTTGTCACCCAAACTGACTTTATTGAGATTATTTTTGTTGTTTAAAATAATAGCATTGTGTTGTTTGTAGGGATGTTATGTGTGTTTATATATAAATTAGTTTGGGTGGGTTTTGATTTATTTGTTGTCGTGTCTATAATTATGTGGCTCTCACCATCAGGGAGACAGGTGTCTAGGGGAGGGACTTGACAATGTGGCCTTACCTTACTGTATAGTTCGGATTGTGTGATAAAGTGAAGAAAGAAGACGTTACTGTCTCCTGTTGGTTTGTTTCCTTTGCCCTCCAGCACACAGACACTCTAGGGTTGTGCGATGTATGGGACACGTTTAACTGTATGGGATGTATGAGACACGTTTAACATAATTCTTGTACCCTTCCAAATATTTCTGCTGTAATATGCTTTTGTGTTTTGTGTAGTATTGTTATGATAGGTGGGATTAGGCTACCTAAAATGGTTGAGCACAATTTTACAGGCTAGTGAATTTAAACAAAAAGTAGGTATTCAGTCAACTGTTATTCAATGCATTTTAAATAATTTTTCCCATTGTCACACATAGCTCTCTTAAAAAGTATTTATTGCTAAGATGTACATAGTAAAACTTTTATTTAATAAAACTAGGAATATTTTAAATTAGCATTTGATTTAGAATTAGATTTGACTTGAAGACAACGCATGTTGTTCTAACTGTAAATAATAAAATTCTTAATTCTGAACAAAGTTGTTTTCTTTTTTTAAACCTGCACCGAATACATGTATGCACGGCATCACCGCAAGGATCCGCCCAAGAAGCAATAGTACATATAAATGAAGTCTAGTGCGCCTCCCTACACCGCGGTTCAGATGGGCAGAGCTTTCCACTAACAGCATCTCCCAGTGAAGATTTTTCGCCTAATGAGACTGCAGGACTTCGGACTGGAATATATTGATTTCATATTTAATACATGGTATTAGTAGCGAGCATTTTGGGGTCTGTGGTCCTTCCCTGAATTCTGATGATCCCATTGCATTTTAGGACATAGATATCAGCTATTGTGTGCACCACTGGATTCCATTAAGTGGTGAGAGAAAAAGAGGGTGCATTTGACATCTGTAACAACTAACTTGTTTCGTTGGACCGGGCGCTAAAACATCCTTTATTATTAAGGCAGATAAAATAGGATCTTTACAGAGAGACCATGCTTTTAAGTTTGTGTAGTCTGATGACATTGGTATGTGGACTGCCCAGCTGCTTTGCCTTATACGTGCCCTGTGAGCCGTGCGATGAGAAGGCGATGTCTATGTGTCCTCCGATGCCGGTGGGGTGCCAGGTAGTGAAAGAACCCGGTTGCGGCTGCTGCTTGACCTGCGCGCTGACCAAAGGGCAGGCGTGTGGAGTGTACACCGGCAAATGCGGACAGGGATTACGTTGCCTGCCTCGAAACGGGGAGGACAAGCCGCTGCACGCTCTTCTTCACGGCAAAGGAGTTTGCATAAACGAGAAAACATACACACCACTTAAAAAACAACAACGTAAGTGTTTGTAATTTATTCATAGATGTTGGAAAAGGGTCATTTTCTGATGAGCTATGCACATTTTGAGTACCAGTCATACATAGCAGAATATCTTGGTAGAACCGATACTCTCTCTCTCTCTCTCTCTCTCTCAGTTTTCAGTTTAAGAATGACTGGTTTCAATAGCCTATATGCACATGCATATATATGCATACATAGAAAAGACAGCATTACTTAATTATATAAAATAACTCCTTATTTTTAATCCCTCTATGATTTTAGATCATGTTTGTCATTAAGTAATTAACTTAGCTGTTAGTAGGGATGAAATAAAAATAACAATGAACCACCAATACTGAACCAAGCTAATTTGGCTCAAACGCACCTCTTCTGAACTGCTGAATTGGGTCAAATGAGACAGATCAGAGGACGGGTGAGTTGATATTAAGGCGGGACACTGGAGGAATATTCTTTCAGCAGCTGTATAAACATGCTTGTGAGATGTCTGATGGCACTGAATAATCAGGCTATATATTAAGAACTTGATTTAATCTAAGCAAATATTAACTCTATTATGTGAGGTGAATTTGTGGTGCTCTATGTACAAAACCTAAAAAAAAGGGTTTAAGAATCAAAATTATTTGAAAATCTGCCACTAAACAGCCACTTAACCCTCTGAGGTCTAAGGGGGTTTTTGGAGCCTGGAGAAGTTTTAACATGACATTTGTGCTTTTTTCAGTTACTTATAAACATATACATGACTAAAGTCTGATATCACTGTAAACAGCAGAGACTGGGCTACAATAATATGTTAGCAGCATTTATGTACATGATTTTGTTTTTGAGAGAGCAATGTTTATGCGTGTTTAGTAAATAAATAAGATTTTGAAATCACTGAAATAAGTCCATAAAATACATATAGAATGGTTGTGAATTGAACAACTGACAAGATAAACTAATGCCCCATTTACACTGTTAACAACTTAGTCCCTGAATGTCTTCGGCTGTTTGCTAGGTAGCATGGAGACGTTACTGATTCTGTTTACTTTTGCAGCTGACAATCTTTTAATTATTATGCAAGCAACAGAAAATCACATACATGTTTTTCATGCATAAGTTTTAAAAAAAAGAGGTGCTTGAGCTGTGACAGATGTTAGAAGAATAGTTAAACTCCAAATAAGTGGGCACTATTTCACTTTGGCTTTGGATAAGGGGTGTAGCAAATAATAACAATCAAATAATAATAATTATGATTATTGATAACATGTTAATAGTATGCATATGATAACAAAATAAATATTTTCACCAGTATCTGTTTGACACTCTAGTACAATGTGTGGGTATTGCACCCGTTTAACAATTTGCCTTAACAGAACTATGAATACCAAGTCTTTCACTCTTTGGCCTAAAAAGCATAAGCATAAAAAATTGTGTTCCTGTAGCTCAATTGGTAGAGCATTGTGTTAGCATCGCAGCGGTTGTAGGTTCTATCCCAGGGAATACAAGTACTGATAAAAATGTATACCTTGCATTCACTGTAAGTTGCTTTGGATAAAAGCATCTGCCAAATGAGTAAATGTGAAATGATATAATAGCATTATTGTTTTTAATTTATTTCAGTAGGCACTGTCACCTTACCTGTGCCATATTTTTGCAACTGGGAGGCAACTATGTCTATGAATTGTTAGGTTTATAATGATTATATCCCCTGGACACAGATTAAGAATGCAGCAATCACAAACCCTGTTTCTGAAGGCCATTGCTATAAGTCTCTTGTTGTAGACAAAGACAAAGACTGACATCTTAAAAAACTGTGAACTGATTGCAAGCAGCCATAGTACATATGTTGCATGCTCAGTATTGATCTTGCATGCTTTTCTACTGTAATTGTGCTTCTCAACAGATCGTGAGTCACAGGATGGCATGGTTACAGGGGATCTGCTTTCCCTGTCCAAGGTTCCACTTTTCCCTCAAGACCATATTAACAGCAAGAAGGCTCAGGCTATGCAAAAGGATCAGAAGAGACAGCAGTCCAAACTCAGGACCTATATGAAATACTCTCCCTATTCTATGGGCAAACACCAGTCTGATATTGTAAGCTTGTTCATACTTGTAATTATGAAAAGGGATTATCAGTTCATAACCCAGGGTTCGTAACAGGGTTAGTCCTGCTTAACCAACCTTGGCAGAAAACAAATCACCAATTTGTTTTTTCGCCATTTAACATTCATGCATTTTTATGTACTAAAGAAACATGTATTACATACATATTACATACATTACATACATATACATACATGTATGTAAAACATAAACAAAACTATACACTCATGCATTTAGAATCTATGTTGTTTCAAAGGTGACCATTAATGGTCACATTAAATATCGGTCTGTATAACATCGGTATGTATAACATCAAGGCTGAGGGACCATATTTCCATACACATATCCCAACTACTTTAATTCCTAAATGAATAAATAGACAGACAGTAAAAGATATTTATAGCCAATTGGCAATAAAAATTAGAATGTTGACAATCAACCATCCTGTCGTGTACTGTACTGTAGGGTCCGTGCCGAAGAAAGCTAGATGGAATTATCCAGAGTATGAAGGACACCTCCAGAATCATGGCTCTTTCCCTGTACCTGCCCAACTGTGACAAAAAGGGCTTCTTCAAGCGCAAACAGGTTAGCTCTGCATTTCAGCAGTTTTTTAACGTGCTTAGTTGTCGGAAAGTGTTTTAGACGTAAACATATCTCTAACAGCGGATGGTAGCATCAATTTACAAAGCTTTTTCCATATCTTGTTTATATCACAGTGTAAGCCTTCAAGGGGCCGTAAGCGGGGCATCTGCTGGTGTGTGGACAAACATGGAGTCCAGATGCCAGGCACTGACTATAGTGGAGGTGACATCCAGTGCAAAGATCTTGAGAATAACAAAAACAACGAGTGAGACAATGCCATACCCTCACCCTTGTTTGCCATGATTGCAACTGCAAACCGTCTCTAAATAAAAATCATATATTTAATGGCAGAATTTCTCTTACAAAGTTAGATCATACCATTCACAATTTTGGAATCACTAGGAAGTTTATTTACTTTAATGATATCAATAATGCTTTAAACAGAAGAAGAATTTATAATGTTATTTAATTATAAAAAAGGACACAAAATCATTGAATTACTAACAAATACTATATTGCAAACCCTGATGTGGTATTATGGGATATGCAATAATTTCAGTAATTTAGTAGTTTGTGTATCTCAAGACATGTTCAGGTTTCTAGAACAATACATATAAATACTTTATTATGCTGTTCATTTAAGCTGTTGGTGATGGGCAGGTGTCATCCAAGTCACCATACTCATTTACAATCATCACTTTATAACTGTTAATAATGGCTTGGCCTGTTTCTATGCAGTTATTGCTATTAAGTATGGGAAAGAGAGAGGGAGAGAGAGAGAGAGAGAGAGAGATGGTTCTTTTGCAATAGCATGCTGTATGGCTATTTGAAAAAACTTGAGTAATTGCACAACTTTAAACATCTGTCAATCAATCTTAATCAATCAAGATTGAAGTTAAGCAATTTGTTAAAATTTCCAGTTACTTTCTGTGACACTTTTCAGTGTCATTTTTACTGCCCTTATAATCAAACTATTTTCAAATAACAAAACAACTATGAGTAAGGCACAGTGATACAGATGGTAAAAACACAACAGTGATTTATGGTTAATTATGTCTATTGACTATTCAGAATCACAGATGGTAACTATCTTTTTTATAATATTGTTTTGTGAAGCATTATTTTATTGAAAAACAAAAACATCTGAGTGGTTTCAAACATCTGAACAGTGTGTATGAATCCACCTATTACACACCTCAGTTCTTCAATTCTGTAATTGTAACTGATCATTATCTGTTAATTTAAACCAATTGTGATCAATTATTGTTTTTAGATTTGTGGTAATGTATGAGTGGAAAATATACAGATCTGAGGTTTCTTTTTTCCTTCTTTATCTTAAATTATAGAAAGTTTTTAAAGCTTGTCTTCATTGCGGAAAAGAAAAGCTCAGAATCTTTTGTCCTTGCTGCAGTACATAACAGCACTCAGTCTCTTGCACACTGTTTTGTTACCCATTAGTGCACAACAATAATGATTATAGCTGCTTGCACCATGCCAGTACCATTCCTTTTCTCAAGGCTTTTGGGAAATTAGGCTCATTGTCCTTCAATATCATATTGGTAGTAAAAAAGCACAATTCTTACTCTAATAGTGCATTGTGAAAATGTGTCTCTTAAAACACTAAAATTGGCCCATAGTTTTATCAGTGTAGGTTCAAATTTCACATTTCTAAATGTAACAATTTGTATAAAAATATGTTAATGTAATTTTACAGAACTAAAAGATACATTCTGGCCCACATAATTTGGTACTACCAGTTACATTTTCCAAATAACAGTTTATTGTGAAAAAAGTGGTGTGTTGTGTTTATGAGATACTTTGCACTGTACGAGTGACTAATATCAGCAATTATTTGTACAACCCTGTTTAAATGTTTATAGAAATGCACAATTTAAAACTGTAGAGTTGTTCGACTTTGAGCAGTTTAATTAAAAGAAGACGTGAGTTACATGTATATTTTTTGTCTTCATGCCTAGTTTCCATATAAACAATAAATGTGTTAATAAGTCAATATTATTATTCTGTATGGTTATTGTTTAGGTATTTTTGTCCCTCCTCTGTTTCATGGTTCTGGTTTTCAGTTATGTTCCCCTGTGTGTTTTGTTTTGTTAGCCCTTTGTTAGTATGTATAGCCCTATATTCTTAAATCCATTGGTGTGTTCCCATGTATTCCAGTTTTTGTGAATTAAAGACCATTTCCAATTTATTTATTTATCACAAGCTTCTTGTATAACCCCCTGTAGCAGAAGACAGGACCTGACAGAATGTTTTGAAAAATTTTTCCATTTTATTTTTGTTTCCTCCATCAATGAACCTCCCATCTGCGGTAGCACAACTCTGCATGGAACAGGGAGACTGTTTACTGAAAGACCACACATTTTATAAATGTACTGTGCCAAACACACTACTGCACTGCTCACTCACTCACTGCATTTTACATCACCAACCTGAGTGAGCAGTCCAAAGCGTGCCTTTCAGCAGATGAGGATTTTTGCGACATTGTCACCAGCTTCACCCAAACACTGCCACAGACCAGCCTACTATCAGCAGTGTGCAAAACCAACTGTGATGGTTTTAGAGCCCACCACAGGCAGTGGAGACCAGCCTACCGTGATGGACATCACCCTGGAACCTGCTCCTCTCATAGTCTGACCAAGTGTTCCAGAATCATTATGCATCACAGAAGCCTGAAGAGATGAAACAAAGCTTCACCAATGACTACATTGCTTGAGAATTTAAATGAATAGTTTGGGAGAGTCATTTTTAATGTCTCTGTATCTCCAGTACCACCGGTATCTTCAGGGCCCTCTGTATTCTCTGTGTCCCTGCTAGTTCTGCCCAGTCCTTTATCGCCTGGTCCCCACTGGTCTTGCCTAGTCCCTAAATCTCCTGTTTCTTCCTGATTCCACCCAGCCCTGTTTCATCTCCTATACTTATCTGTAAGAATATGCCTTGAATCTTCTGACCACCAGCCCCACCTTTAGTCTTTTGACCTATTGCTCCACCTTGGCCTGTCAAAACGCTACTTCCGTCTTGGCACCTCCCTCAGCTTCACCGCTGTGATCCATTATCGCTCCAGGTCTGCCCTCATCAGTTCACCATCTCTGTAGCTGTTTTTTTTCTATAATTTTTGGGGTCAATTTCTAATTTTTAGTTTAATACATTTAATAGCTTATTTATGGGGAGCCAAAATAAAGTAATGTGGAAAGCAAAAATTTGAATGACATTTAAATATCAGTGTGTAAAATTTAGCACCCATGTAATTAGTGTGTTCCTATCTTTTTCTTTTAAAAGACAAAGCTTTAATTTAGTAAATATATGATTTTAGGGTATTCAGAACTTTATTATTTTGACTATGTACTCAGATTCCTTCTCTGGTAAGTACAGAAATTACAGTTACATTAATAAAGTTAATGCAGTTACATTCTGTGGCATAGTATAGCACTTTTAACCTGACATCACTAATCCTATTTTTTTACATTTGAAGACCTTAAAAGTGTATCGCATAATACTTTATAAAATTCATGTTTTTCAAAATTCAAAGTTTTTATATAGCTTTCCTTCGCTTCAATATGCCACCTTGTTTCTTTTGTTCTTCAGTGTAACATATTTCATCATATTATAACAGATTAATTATCAGTGTTAGATTTTCTTCACAGGCAATATATACACATAAATTTCTTGTTGCAACCAATACGCAGACAATATTGCAAACAACCATGACCTTAATACTTGTTTATTCATATGTTTACATTTAAACATTGGGTCCACAGGGAAGTACCAAAGACATACACCTGTAAATTGAAATGTGTAGAAAAGTGCACAAAATCAAAATTCTGAGTTAAAGTAGTTAGTGAATAGCTGTTAAATGTATTTAACAAAACCACTGTTTTTTTTCCCTGCAATACAGTTATGCAGGGAAAATCTCATTTTTTTACTGTAACTGTAACAGATCTCAGTAGCTCCTTGCAATTTAAACATTAATTGAATTTGCATAAACACTATGCTGTTTTAACCAAAAGGTATTCACAACACATGTTTGCATAATTGTTTAGGCCAGTAGGAGGTTTTAAGACTTATAAGCAGCTCTGTTTACTTCCACTCTCTAAATCTTCTAAGGTAAGGCACTAACTCACCAACTTGTCAGTACTGAAACAATGCTATTTTAAGTTTCAAACTATGACAAATCTACAAAAAATGTATAAACAAAAGATATATTGGTAGCTTCTGTAAAGAGTGTAAAACACAGACTTGACAGTGGGCATTGTTGTGACTTTGAAGGGTTGAAGATCAAGAAAAGTGAAGGGTCAGGGCTTTGTTAGTTTTGGGGGTCCATAGAAGGATCCATCTCTAGATCATCAAGGTACTGGCTGCAGTTGGGATCTCCCCTTACCAATGGAGAGGTTGGGATTGGTCTTCCGCTGTGTGGATTCACACACCAGCACTCACCACGATGTCCATTCACTGACATCTTACACTGGAACACATGGAAGATCCAAAATTAAGTTTTGATTTGATAATTAATTAGCCTGACAACTAAACCTAACAAAACACTTTAAAGCATATTTTTGTATTTTATTCTTGTCTTTTTTCTTTTTCTTATTGTGTGTGTGTATAAATATACATGCAGTTTAGTGCTACATATAAATGTACATTGCAACAAATAATGATAGATAATATGATGGCTTCTTGCATATCTGCATTTTCATGTTCTCTGTCTTAATTTCCCATTGTAACTGATAATGGTAGACCACTCGTAACTTTTTATAGGAGATGATAGGAGACGACTCCCCAGGCTTTCCATTACAGAAATCAATAAATGTGCTACAACAACTGAGACCACAGACCGCAGAAGTATCCAGTGTAAGTGTATAGCTGTAAAACAAAAAGTGCTTTATTTTGAATAACAGAAAGTGGTTATTAAAAAAATGTGATTAAAAATGTTGTTGTCATAAGCTGTGATACCATGTGCAAGATTGCTTCTTAT
Organism: Yasuhikotakia modesta; assembly: GCA_036877545.1. Lineage (NCBI taxonomy): Eukaryota > Metazoa > Chordata > Actinopteri > Cypriniformes > Botiidae > Yasuhikotakia > Yasuhikotakia modesta. The sequence continues at coordinate 7,543 of JBAJNP010002801.1, read as the reverse complement.
TGTTTTACTATTTTATTTATCTTTCTGCATTGCTTGGTTTGTATTATTTAGACCTGCAGACTGGCAATTTAGATCCAATATTGTATGTTGTCTCTCAGTTGCATGACCCCAGAAAGCTGTATACGTGAGACTGGGAACAGAGCTACATTTAAGTGTAAGTGTCCATGCTGTAGTGTAATAACACAAAAGTACTAAGTAATAATAATACATTTACTGTAATTACAATCATATTCAGCAGGTAATCAAAGCAAAGACTGCAAATCTACAATGTGTTTTTCTGCATTTTTTTGTAGGGAAAGAATACCTGTTTCAAGTTGTACTGCCCTCTCTTGTCACAGTTGGGTATGTGCAGTGAATAAAGGTCCTCCAGAGGACCCCTATTATCACTGAAGGGCATATTTGAGATTCTTTCCAGAACCTGGTCCAGTTCTTGCTGACACTGACTCTGCAAAATACATAAATAAACATACCTAATATTTTGAAAAAATGACCCACAATAATCACTCAACGCCTAAAATAGAAAATAATTCACAGACAATCTGTATTATGACTCACATTGCTGTATTTTATTTAAATGGAAGTATAAATTCACAAATATTTTAAATAAGTGCAAAACAGGCCAATTCAACATTGCATGCTAAGCTTCATCAATGTTTGGTGTAATGTCCACTAGAGGATTCATGTGACAATATAAATATATATTTAATGTTTTTTGTAATGACAACATAATCTTTTGTAACTTCACTTGCTTTATTTCATCAGCACCTAAGAATTGGGCAACTCCTAATTCTTTGTACTCCTGTCTAGCTTGTCTTGCTGTAATTAAATTTAATTTTTAGTTTAAATTTTTATAAACTAAAAGAGGACAATCTGAGGTAACACGCTACATTGATAAAAAAAAGGAGATAACAACAATTTCTGAAAGATCAACTACAGGCTGTAGTTCAGTATTTTGTCCAGGAGAGGGAGACACAAGAAAAGATTTCATTCCAAGTCCAAAACATCAACGTCCAAACGCACAGAACTTCATTTTAAAAAATAAATGTAAACACATTACATTAAATAAATACAATTTTCTGTTTTATAACCGGTTTGCAAACACAACCACATACAAGCCCAGGTACAGTATTTTGTTTATCAAGATAACACATTTCTCGTATGCTCACACCAGCATACATTCGATTTGTTATCTGCACTGACCACATACGAACATGGCAAAACTAAATTGCTCTGTACTCTTCCATAATGTCTTCTGTAGTGGTTTTGTGCTGTGGAATTATTGTGCTGGGCTTTAAACTGACCTAATTTCAAAGAACTGCCGAATTTCAAAGACTAGTTATTGTGAATATATTCTCAGTAATGGTTTTAGACATAAATTCGTTAGTATTGGTATTATTAGGGGTCAAGGCTCCTCTTGCATCCCTTAGTGTTTTAAAATCATGAAAGTGGTCTCTTGACATGCATTGTCAAACAAATATCTGACGTTCAATGGTGGAGCAATTTGACCGTTTTAAAATTTTACATTTTTCTGTAAAATGCAGAATTTGCAGAAAATGCAGAAATGCCGTGTGAAATGCAGAAAATGCAGAAACTAATAGGCCGTAAGGTGAAGCTTACGGAGAAACGAAAGGTTTCTCGTTTCATCTCGTTCCGACCCCTGGCGTCTACGTACTGTTTACTGCATAAAATAAACAAGTTCTTAGTGAGTTCGAATATAAAAGTTCTCCTGTGGTAATCCCGCAGTTTTTTTTTATAATCGATGTTTTAATAGAGGACTATTTCGCGTTGAGCGTAATAAGAAAGTAGTGAAACGGCCGTCACGTGATCGATTTTGGCCAATGCGGTGGCCTCATTTAGTAAACACAAATTCATCATGGCGGCCTGTATGAACTCGGAGAGTAGCAGCGACAATGAAGAAAACACTCCCGAAAGTCCTACAGACGTGAGCAAAAGGATTGTAGACTACCCGCTATACATGTCCTGCCCATAACGAATCAAGAGGCAAATGGACAATCAAGGGAACCCATAAAGAAATGCCGTTATTTGTTTCCGTATCCGGACATAACCTGTATTCTTCCAACAGGCTATAGGTCTCTCAACCATTTACATTTATGCATTTAGCAGACGCTTTTATCCAAAGCGACGTACAAATGAAGGAACAATAGAAACAGCGCGTCCACTGAAAAAAAACCAGCAATTTTATAAGCATGGTGCCATTTTCCCTAGACTAGTATAGAGTAAGAAAACAAGTTCAGTTGTCCCCCCCCAACCCATTTTTGTGTTTTTTATAAATATAGAGTAGAGAAAGGTAAAGACGAAAAGAAAAAGAAGTGTTCTCACACTCTGGATAAGTGTTCTCAACCTTGTCTCTGCAACTCAATGTCATTGCACGTTTGTATATTATTGCACATTTATTATTATTTATGTACATAAATAAATATTTACACTTTTTGAAATCTATCACCTTTATGAACATAAGTATAAACATTTACACATTTAAGGACACAATTGTAAAACATTACCTTATATTTAAAAACATTACGTTGGATTTAAAAACATTACCTTAGATTGCAAATGTTTCCATAGACAGTGATGAAAAAGCTGCATCTGAGTACAGCTCTCCTGAGAGTGATATTGATCACTACGTCACTTGCAGTCTGTTGCATCGCGGGCAGTTGTGGTCTACTGGTTAAGGAGTCGGGCTTGTAATCAGTAGGTTGCTGGTTTGATTCCAGCACTGGCAGGTAGCAAGTGAAGTGGCCTTGAGCATGACACCTAACCCCCGATTAGGTGCTCTGACATCAATTTTTGTCAAAGTCAATGCATTATATATTATATAATATTTATATAATATTCATAATAGAATACAATAATAAAACATAATATAATAAGAAATTTATATTAATATATATCAAACTCGTATATTGTTTGTCTGATTTGCATAAAACTTGTTGTGTAGCATCTAGAGAAAAAGAGTTAATTGCTCGAATTGTTCTCTTATACCATGTGAGCGAATATAACAGAATGCATATGCAATGGACTTTAGGCTGTTTCTTTATTAAACTTGTGTATTGACTTGTGTATTGATTTGTCATTGTCACAATATTATCACTAACTCATCAACATCTAATTAAAATTTGGTGACAGTGTCTTTTCACCTGTGATTAGCCCAAAGATGTTTTTACCAATGTTTTTCTTTAACTTTTATTTTTCTCAATCTCATAGATGTCTACAAATGCTTCTTATAGTGCTATTGATGGCTTTGACCCTATAATTATTGTATACATTAATGTTTTTATTATTTGGGGTCAGGCCCCAAAGTTTTATAACACAAAATAAAAAATTAGCCTGGCAAAGCTGGTCAAGTGGGCATCCAGCTGGCCAAGCTGACTTGGTAGATGAACTTGCTATGGCTATGCAGGCATTACTGGAGTGTGGCAACATGAATCAGTGTGGTGGCTTACTGCAGAACATTAATGATACATGACATAGATGGACAGATGACATCCAAGATGGCGGCAGAAGCACACAGAGGCCTGTTCGGATCCAAAATGGGTATTCGTGTACATGGACAACAGAGACTGTGGTGTTCATACATACAACCACCAGACACTATACAGAAATCATGCAGCAACCAACCTACATGATAAAGTTCTGAATAAACTTTGCAAACTTGGCTTGCTATGGAAGACCAGGCCTTGTTGTTGCCTGATGCCGGCGACCAGGAGAGAGAACGGCGTAAGTGGTGCTCGAGAAAGCGGAAGTGCAGCAAGCTATCTGTGCTAGGCTAAAAACAAACCGTAGCCAGCACTCCCATCCATCATACTTTCAAACGTTTGCTCACTGGACAATAAATTGGACTACATCTGACTCAAATAAACCACACGGCAAGAGATTAGAGACTGTTGCGTCTTTGTTACACTGAGACGTGGCTCAGTTTTGTCTCCATCAACATGTGGACTGCGACAAGAGGGAAAAACATGCTGGATTCTGTTTACACAAACATCCCCAGCACGTACCTTGTGGAGCTCCACCCCCCACCTCAGATACTCAAACCACATTACTGTTTAGCTAATGCCAGCATACAGACCGATCATCAGATGTCTAAACCGGTTCTTAAGCAGGTGAAAACCTGGCCAATAGGAACCATCCATGCTCTTCAGGACTGTTTTGAGTGCAATGACTGGAACATATTCAAGAAAGCTGCAACCAATGGCGACTGTGGAGGAACTTGGAGGAATATACGTCATCAGTGACCAGCTACATTGACAAGTGCATCTCTGATATTACTGTCTCCAAGATCATTACTACACGCTCCAACTAGAAGCTGTGGATGACTGCAAATGTGTGTGTGCTGCTAAAGTCCAGAGACTCTGCCTTCTGAGCAGGGGACAAGACGGCCTTAAGAACAGCAAGGGCTGAACTCTCTCGAGCCATTAGAAAGGCAAAATGAGCTCATGCCCAGAGAATCCACAGCTATTTCCAGAGCAACGGAGACACCCTTGCATGTGGCAGGGCATTCAGACGATCACAAACTACAGATTCTTACCTGTCTGTCTCCCTCCCAGATGCGCTAAATGACCTATAATGACTTATAAGACCCAGCTACCATCCTGACTGGACCCTCAGCAGTTTGCAGAGTGTTTTGGCATATTGTCCAAAACACTCCACGGATGATGCCATTGCCTCAACCATCCATCTGGCCCTCAATCACCTGGAGAATAAAGACTCGTACAAAGATACGTACAAATGCTGTTCATGGTTTTTAGCTCAGCATTCAACACAATCATCCCTCAGCACTTGACAGATAAACTGAGCCTGCTGGGCCTGAACACCATCTTCTGCAACTGGATCCTGGACTTCCTGTCTAAGAGACCACAGTCAGTCCGGATCGGGAACAGCATCTCCAGCACCACCACACTAAACACTGGGGCCCCTCAAGGCTGTGTTCTTAGTCCGCTGCTGTTCACACTGCTGACTCATGACTGTGTAGCAATGTACAGCTCAAATTATATCATCAAGTTCGCAGATGACACAACCGTGATGGGTCTCATCAGCAAGAACGATGAGTCAGCATACAGAGAGAGAGTGCAACAACTAACTGCTGTTGTAAAGCCAACAACCTGTTCCTGAACGTTGGCAAAGCTAAAGAGATGGTTGTTGATTTCCGAAGAGCCCAGAGTGACCATTCTCCACTGGACATTGATGGCTCCTCCAATGGAGATCATCAAGAGCACCAAATTCCTTGGTGTTCATCTGAATGAGAACTTCACATGGTCTCTGAACACCAGCACCATCAGTAGACCCATCAGTGCCTCTACTTTCTATGAAAGCTGAGGAAAGCCCATTTTCCCCCTATCCTCACCATGTTTTACAGAAGGACTGTCGAGAGCATATTAAGCAGCTGTATCACTATATGATTTGGGAACTGCAGTGCTGGGACCGTAAGACTTTACAGTGCATAGTGAGGACAGCTAAGAAGATCATCTTGTCTCTCTACCCTCTATCACGGACATTTATACCACACACTGCATCCGTAAAAGCACCAGCATTGTGGCTGACCCCACACACCCTTCACACATCATCAGATGCACACTACCAAACTGTCAAACAGCTTCTATCCACAAGCCATCAGGTTTCTTAACAATAACTGAACTATGATTATGTTCACTATACAATTACATACGGGTATATTAACGTCTGCTGCTAAATGTTTAAGGTCTATGACTAAATGTTGATGACATTAGATGTTGCAATGTTGTAAACATTGTTTTGTTTCACTATGTGTGGTATCAGCTGTATGTAGTTATAATGACAACAAAGCTCTCTTGAACTTGAACTAATGCCCACTGCACTACAAGGAGTAAAGGCCTGCCCCAGATGCTGTGAAACACTGGAACAGAGAATATTAGCAGCAGAAAGAGACCCCCGGCCTCCTAGGCAAGTAATATCATGCACTGTTTACATTTATGCATTTAGCAGACGCTTTTATCCAAAGCGACGTACAATTGAAATATACTGTTTGGTGACTGCATTACCTTGTTTGTGACCATCAAAACAGACTAAGAGCTGACTTGTGAAGTGAGATCCTCCAAACTTTGACAAGTAAGGCATTTTCTGTTAAGATAACTCATGTGGCAGAAGACAAAAGGCAGGAACACAGTCTGGTCTAGGGATCAAAATGCTATTAACAAAGCTGAGGCAAAATCCAAACAGGTAGTGTGTACATCTGCAAACACCATATCTTCTTCAGCCAAGTCAATGCTAATTATAAAGCCACCTTGACAGCCAGAAACTTATCTAAGGCTAACTCTAGGAGCTCAAAGCCCCTGGTAAATCTCTTAATACAACAAAAAGGTCCCAAAAGTGACAGAAAGGCCTCAGCCATCTGGCAACAGGAAGTGCACCACTTAAAACAAACTTTAAATAAATTTAGCCTAGTCATCCTAAACTTTGTGGGACAGTTGGGGTCTACTGGTTAAGGATTCCAGTACCAGCAGGTAGCAACTAAATACATGTATACAAATACATGTCACTTTCCTTCACTTCACTTCCTGTCAGAATAATGTAGAGACATGGCTAATGTAAAGTTCTAAGAGGATTTGTGATATCTTAAATTATGTTGCCATAGTAACATATCAATCTTTAAAACTACATTCAGGTGTGTTTGAGGAACTTAACATGCTTAAAATGGCATGAAACTTGGTGCATACATCATAATTATCAGCCATTAGATGACAACAAAGGCTTTGACATGGGTGTGATGAAGAGCTCTGCACCACCTCCCTTTGACTAGAATAACGAGGTTAGTTTTGCCTACGGTCATTAAACTTGATACATTTATTGTTCTCCTCAAGCCGGACAACTTTCAAAATTATGCTTATTAGTTCTACCCAACAGGAACTTACTTCAGCCTTCAGTAGTGCTTGGGCCTGTCATTGCTGCTTGTAACTATATTTAGTGTTGAAGCTAAACTCTGCATGTCTCTGGACCACATTGCAGACTTCTGGTTTAGAGTAATGAGTAATGTTATTAATGCATTAATGCAAATTAATTGCTTCACTAGCTAATAGTATTATGTTTAAAGAACATAAAAGGACATAAAGGAAAATACAAAATTGTCTTTTCAAATCTAGATGATCTAAGACATGTAATAATCTCTAAGAAAGGTGCCTAACAATGTTGTTTATTAGGGACCGAGCACTAAGCGTGCAAAGTCCCTATTGTTTCTGTGTTGTTTATTAGGGACCGAGCATTAAGCGTGCGAAGTCCCTGTTGTTTCTGTGTTGTTTATTATTATTATTATTCTTCTTCCTCTCCGGCTTTGATCACACTTTTGAGGGTATTAACATGCATGAAAACTCACCAGATTTTGCACACGCATCAGCCCCACCGGAACTCGGCGTCTATTAGAGGTTTTGAAGTTAGGCGGGGCAAAATAGCTCCATAGCGCCACCTAAACTTGCCCAGGGCACTATGGTTAACGTACATGTACCACTTTTGGTAGGTCTATAGAAAACTTTAATTCATTAAAAAAAGTCTC